>JAQQSW010024438.1:0-10087 GCA_028646575.1 Pseudocheirus occidentalis | reverse complement strand
ACTGGAAATTTAAGGGATGCCCATCAATTGGGGAATGGCTGAACAAGTTATGGTATATGAATGTGATGGAATATTATTGTTCTATAAGAAATGGGAAGGAGATGGATTTCATAATTACCTGGAGAGGCTTATATGAATTGATGTTAAGTGAGAAGAGCAGAACCAGGAAAAATTTGTACACAGACACAGATACATCATATCTGTGATGACCAACTTTGAAAAACTTGACTCCTCTCAGCAACACACAGTTAAAAGACAACTCTACAAGTCTCAGGACAGAAGGAGATGTCTACATTCAGAGAAAGATCCAGAAAGACCAGAGTTTAAATGGAGACTGAAGCAATGCATATTATCATTCTTTTCTATGTTTGGTTTTTGTTTCTCTTCTCATTGTTCACTCCATTGGCTATAACACCTATACAACCAGACTATTGTGCAATATGAAAGAGTTTGCAGATCCTATACATGATTGTACACCACCATGGTGGGAATGAGGGGTGGGGAGGAAGGGGAGAAAAATCTGAAAAACTCAAGTGATTCTGGAACTGAAATAAACTAAAAGTAAACAAACAAGTCAATAAAATAAATTAAAAAAAGAAATTATCCCATTCCTCTTCATTTTTCTTCATATTCTCCCCCAAAATCTCCAACGATCATACCTAGATTAAGATAGTCACCTTTTTTTTTACTTCACTAAGAAGGAAACTTCAAAAATTCCCTTTACTTCACACAAACTATCAGAAGCACCATCTATTACCTCCTCCCTATCTCATATTGTGAAGGAAAAAGTGTTCCTATTCTTCCCTAAGGAATTCAGTATGGAGCTCTTCATGTATTTGATCAGGTCAGACACTTATTGAAACTTCGTATTTTTTTACGACCTATTTGGCTTCAGTGGAAATTTTTTCCCTAATCTATTCTGTTCCTTATCTCTGTATTATAAGAAAGACCTGTCTACCAGTTTTCAAATGCTGCTCTAAATAATACACATTATTTAACCGAAATGAAATGGGAAGTCAACGTAGAATTAGGTTTGATTTCTTATTCTGCCAATAAGTTGCTTTGTGTCCTTGTATGAGTATGCTCCTTCTGAGCCTGTTTCCTCATTTGTTAGAAGAAATAATTGGGTCCAATAATTTTGTCTGTTCTAGTTGAAATACCAAAGAATTTTTTAATAGGAAACTTACTTTATTTGATTTAAATCAAATTACATACATATGACTTAAATGGAAATTTCATTTTTTTAATATTTTTCCCATTGACTTTTAAGGCTACCCATCATTTGAGTTATTACAATGATTACTTTTCTAAACTTGTTTACCATCAATAACTTACCTAAATTGACCTAAAATACTGAGTATCATGGTATTCATATATTTTTAGGGAGAAAGATAATGAACACAAGAAAAGAATTCACTTCCTATGAAGAACACTGACAACCTTTGGAGTCAAAATAAATACATCCAATATGTAAATGATATAATATGTCTATACACATATCTATATCTACATATGCACAAATTGTTGAAGAGAGACAAACTTAGAGTGTTAGTGTAGATTACATCAAAACTCCTATTAATGTTAATTGAAATTCTCATATTCTACACACCATGCAGAAATTTTACTTCTAAATATATTCTTTGCGCCTCTCAATTATACTAAAATGGTGCCAAATTATTGACTCCTTAATTGGGGTACTGACGCATGAAAATAGGTATTTATGCAAGCATTTGCAAATCCAGGCAAAATCTCAATCTCTGCAAATGGACACAGTCTTCATTGTTGTTTTTGTTGATGTTGAAGTGAAAATGTCACCTTTGGGTTAAATGAGCAATATGGTTTAAAAGTAGAATTTTATTATTTTCTTGACATTTATTATTATGAAAGCTAGCTTTTAAACAAAATGGTCATTACCACTTATACTGAAGTGTTTTTCTTTTTAAATTTCAGACTATATATGTTGTGTCCAAACTTTCTTCATATCCCCAATGATAATGTTTCATCTCGAATATGTATATAATCATATTCCAAAGTTGATGTATTCACATCTGTATGCCATTTGCAGTCTATTGATATAAATTAGAGATATTCCAGAATAATTTTTGAGGAAGTGGTATCATTCTAGCTACACTATTGTAGTAACTCCTTTTTAAAGATTGTGTTTTCATAATTGAAAAGAATTTAATTCAGTCTGGCACTCAAAATTTAGAAACAAATATTGATCACCACCAAATTAGTTGAAGCGGTATAGAGTACCATATTATTTAAACAAAAAAAAATAGATTGTTGTTGGCCCAGGAATAACCATTGACCTACTTGCTTAACTTGAAGTTACTTAACTTGAAGAAAATAATTGACTTTTTAAATACAGTAGGCCTAGAAGAGTAGAATCATAAATATTTAATAAACATGGGTAAAATGGAAGTACTGCTCTATTTCTCATGGATATTCAAGGACTTTCAGGAAGTTTGCAGGCATTTATCCACTTCTACTTGAATAGTTTTGTCCACTTTTCACTGTAACCAGTTGAACTAGAAATTAGGCATTTGTGAGGTATCCAGAAATACCCCTTTAGCAAACAACAAAATGGAAACTGCCTTTATTGCTTTTATATCCTTGGGTTACACTAGCCCCAATGACTAATTTGTTGGCATCATTGCCACTCTCATTTATATCTCCTCATCACTTGAATGCATCCTTTTAAAATGTTTGCAATGACCTACCTGTCCTTCCACGATAAGCTTTGTAGACATTGTTTTAAGTAAGAATAAACCATCCATGAATAAGAAATAGAATAAAAGAGGGAAACAATGAGAGAGAAATGTAAGTTGACAACTTAAAAAAAAAATGAAACGGAAAGAAGATATCATGCTGTAGTCCCCAAAGCAAAGATAAAACAGTCATGAAGCCTTCAGAATAGCAGATAGAAATGTGCAGTTTGTCCCAGACTTGTTTGTGGGCTGATATTTACCTCATTCTTTTTCAAAAAGCACATCAAATTATAATTATCTATACTCATGAACTACATGAACTTGAGCATAAGATAGTTTTATTTTTAATCTGACAGAGACCCACAGTATGAAATACTCAATGAAATTAGAGAAAAGCTAAGGTTCTATTCAATTAATCATTTATTAATCATTGCATTTATTAAGCAATTAAACATTATATATGCAAGGGATTGGATGGGATACTTGATCTAGCAACAAAACAATATGAGTAATAATGATAGTTAATGTTTGTATAGTATTTTATAGTTTTCCAAATGTCTTTTTCTCAATTCTGTGAAACTGTTAGCATAAACAAATGTTCCATCTTATTGATGAAGAAAGTGAATTACAGAGTTGTGATGACTGGACCACAGTTACAAAGCAAACAACTAGAAACCCTAACCCTTTCAGCAATATCTTTTTTACTCTAGGCCAATATTCATAGTATCATGACACTACAATATGGGAGAAAATATAAGACCACTAAAGCATCAAATCACATAAACTGGTCAACTATTCCAAAATAATAACACAGAACACATCTTCTTGGTGCCTAACAAAGGCATAACTCATTCTAACTAACTACCATAAGTCATTCTTTGGTCTTCACCATGTACTTTTATACGCTTATAACAATCAACAGCAATATTTCAAAGTCTAATACAAATGCTGAATGACTTATAAGTCTGTATTCCATATGCATGTTTGGAATAGAAAAAGTAATGCCCAAAGGCAGACTCACCTGATCTGCTGTCCAGAGGTCCAAAATCCAAAGAATACTTCACAACATGATAATTGTTCCACACATAAAGTAAGTTGTCCCGAGGGTTATAATCCACAGCGGCTATGTACTGGTATGAGTTTGGAAAGGGTACATCCACCAAACTATCTTTACTTTGGTCAGTGTTGTATATATAGTCTATCTTATTCCCTGTAGCTTCATTGTCATCATCTTCATATACAGATTTTACCACATACAAAATCCCACAAATCATAAATGCGTTGGAAGCTGACCTTTTATCATAGGCTGTATCCCATGTTCCTTCAATCCTTAAAGTATAAGGGTTCAATTGACTAATGACAATTTTACCATTGTTCTGTTCTGTTGCATAGATGACCCATAGCCCATTCTCATCTACTGCAAGGTCTATGTCAGATTTGCCTCCCCACCGGTAAGGGGATGTGTCATGGTAATTGGCATTAGCTATAATAGCCTCCCCACTCTTTATCCTAGTCCGCAAGTCAAATTTAACTATATTTCTTGTGCGCTCCTTGTTGAAGAACAAAGCTCCGTCATAGACTACAAATCCCGTGCCATCTACCCGATGAGGGAGCTTGTAAGTTGTTGTTGGCCTTCCAGCAATAAAATCATCCTTGGATGAGTACTCTGTGAGGGTGTCTGTTCTGTAAGGAGTCCAGGGCATGTAATAAATCTTGTCCGAAGCCTGAAGGGGGTCCTTGCACCATGCCCCCGACTGGTGGTCAGACTCAAACAAATGCTCACTCTGGTATACGCCTTTGAGCAGTCCAGGACAAAGAAAAACTGTCAGGAGGAAAAGTTAAAAAAGAAAAGAACAATTAGTTTCTATATCTTAGCATGTATTCTTATATCTCATCATTTTGTAATTCAATACTAGACACACCTACCAAAAAGCTACTGGAGGATAGTACATACAAAGGACTTGTTTATCTACTGTTCTTCTTGAAGCAAGAAATATTTTTCCTCATTGCTTTTGGCTTTTCAAAATAATTTTGTTTCTTTTTGTTCATTGCATATAAGCCTGTACAGTAAATGTACTTACTTGTATCATTCTTCTTTGTGTACATATAATTCCAGTGTTTTAATATGTGTACATATATCTTGAGTGGGTGTATATATATATATATATGCATATGTACACACATGTTCTCTATAATATGGTATTAGGTAAAAAGATAATTACTCGGAACATTTTCATGTAATTAAAAAACCAGTCTAATGAAGAATTTCCTGTAAAATTGCAACAAAAGACCCATCCTTATAGCCCAAGTGATATTAACAATTTAATAGATATCATTAAGAAGCAAAAGGCAATCCCTTAGTCATTCACAAGAATGCTTGAAGCAAAAGTAGAGCCTGAGAACAGAGATCACCAATTCAGCTAGCAAAAAGAACTCCCGAAGCTGCTAGAGTGCACACAGAGCATGCAGTCCACACAATTAAATAATGAGTGATGGATGGGTATTGAAAGGAGAAAGAGAAGTCAGGAAAGAAAAGAAGGAAGGAAGGAATAAGGAAAGAAGAAAAAGGTGGGAAGTTCATTGAGAGGAACCCAAGATCTAGATTTTAATCAGTTAAAAATGTCCTGTTAAATATAGTAGTATTTGAATTTAAAAGCATGTACCTTCTAATGTTACATGACAGGAGCAAAAAAGAATAGTACCATTTACTATGGTCTTTTGCTGCTCAAACTTCGGAATGAAAATGGCCAACAATTAACTGACACTCAGGTTTTAGTATGATTCAGTAGCATATGTTGCCCAAAAGGTGAGAGGAAGCATAAGGCACTCTGGTTGGTTTACCTGTTACAAGGCTGCTTGAAAATTGGTGCAAAGAAAACATATTGAAAAAGAAACATGTGCTCTTATTATGATTGCGAAATAGAGAATTGTACTAGGTAGGCAAGTTAAGTTATCCCAACATATTTGAATGCTGAATCACAATTTAGTATATTATGGGCTATATTTTCCCCATGACCCAAATTTAACGTAGGCATTAGTGATGAGCTCATTAGCAGAAATCATAAGTATACAAACAGGGCAAAACAAATGTAAGATAATAGGCAAAGAATGTTGTTAGGTTTTGAAATGGAAAACAATGACTAGAAAACCAAAGCTTTTATTTTTCCAAAATAAAAAAGGGGAGCCAGAGGGAAAAATTGGCCACTGAGTTCTTCTAAAGGTAGGGAAATCTAAAAACTGGCTGTTCATGTATGAATTAAAACATTTCACCATTGAATTTAACTATTAAGTTATTTTTATTTGATTCTATTCAAATGGCTTGTAATGATTTTCCAGTCTTACTTGTTACAAATATGATGTCCTAAAACAGCAGTTCTCTACCTGTGGGTCACGACTCCTTTGGGGGTTGAACAACCCTTTCACAAGGGTCATAGGGGTCACCTAAGACCATCAGAAAACACATATTTCCTATGGTCTTAGGAACTGAGACACCACTCTTCTATCTGTCTCAGTGTGGGTCCGCCCACATGCAGATATGTCCACATACTAGTATTAAAGGATCACAGCAATAGAAAGGTTGAGAACTACTGTTCTAGAATATCATTTCCATTAAGGTTTCAAGCCTTTATTATATTCAAACCAATAGGCTTTGATTATAGAATGGATTTATTTTAGTGTATTTCAGAAGTGTCCACCCTCCCCCTCCCAAATAACAAATAAATAAGGACAGGGAAAGGACATACAGTAAAACAAAGCTGGGGCAAATATTCTAGCATATATATAAGTACCTATATATACCCATAATAATGTAATCACTATCTACCATCAACTATAGAAAGCAAAATACTTTCTAATAAATAATGGGAATAAAATAAAACTTCTTGAAAATTAAGATAGAGGGATTAAATTGCCACTAATTAATCTTAATGATCTATTTAGTGAAGTTGAGCAGCAGAGGGACTAAATAAGCTTTCATAAAATAGGTAAAAATTAATGACAAAAATATTGAAACTATATGTTAAACTGTTAAATAACTTAGCCTAAAATAAGTAATATATATAATTTATGAAAGGTATTTAATTACCTTTTTGTTCCACTTCTATTGGAGAGAGAGAAGTAAAGAGAGAAAGAAGAAAAGAGAATAGATTAATGGTACGGTATTGGCTAGTCACCTTTATCTTTACCTTTTTCAAATTAAAAGGAAATATTAATTTACTTCATTTATATGTAATTCATAGGACATTAATTTGTTTAAAAAATTCATTGCTCTAATTCAAGCTAAATTTAAAATAAATACCTCACATATTTTTGAATTTAAAAAATAAGGCAAAAATTAATCAAACTGAGAATGCAACAGTATTCCAGACCACAGAAAAGAAATATACAATATTCATAACAGGAATGTCAATATTTCCATTTGTAAGGGTAGCTTAGGTACTGTAACCAAAGGCTTTCCGATAATTTAGCTAGTCTCACTTATCACATACTATAGAACAGAGAGTTTTTTTAAAGGAACAGCCTTTCTTATATCTATCTCAGGAATTGATCTACTCAACAGAACCTCTAATTTGAAACTAATTTCACAGGACCAAAGAATAGGTTTCTATGACCTAACAGACTTTTGAGATAGATATACAGTAAAGCTACATTTAGGCATTAAATGAAAGGAACTGAAAACTCCATTGTAATACCTTTTCTTCTCTGCCCACACTTAAATATCATGTCCTTAATGGAAAATAATTATTTTCTTTAATAGAAAAAAATCTGTAATCATTATGTGGGTGTCAATATTGGTATACTCACATTGATCTAATGTTATTTAAAGTAGATATTATCATAACATGAAACATTGAATCAATTCTAAATATCTAGGCCTTATAGTTATAGATTATTACTATTTAGAAACTGTCAATCAACAATAATTTACTAAGCATTTACTATGTGCCAAGGACTGTGCTAAACTCCAGGGATAAAAGGAAAGGCAAAAACAATATCTGACCTTAAGGTGTTAACAATTCTAATTGCACAACATATAAATAACTATGGATATACAGTTGTATGGAGAATGTATGAACGATAACCTTAGAGAAGAAAGTTTTAGTGGTTTGGTTGTGGATGGTAAAGGGCTGGAAAGCCCTACTTCAGAAAGTGGAATTTAAATATTAAAGGAAACCAGGGATATTCTTATGGGAGAGCATTCTGGCCCAAAGACAGGAAATGAATTGTCATGTGCAAGGAACAGCAAGTACACCCACCATAGTTGGATCATGAATTGTAGAGGGGAAGAGAGCATAAGAAACCATACTAATGGAGATGTTTAGACTCATGTATATTATCATTTTTAGCTGAGTGCAAAGGAAGTTAAGGCAAATTGTTGGGAAATAGTAATGCCATTACTCTACTAACTTCATATATAAAGAATTTTCCTGTCCCAGTAAACAAGGTCTTTGGCTCCATGAGAACAAAGCAGTTACTGTCATAAAAAACACAACAATGTAATGAATGTAGTCAAAAGTTGAAATCAAAGCCCTATGTCACTGAAGAAAAAAATGATTGTAGTAATTATACTCTAGGTAATTAATATTCTAGGTAATTAAAAGGTAATATGAAGCCTAAATGGGCATAATGCAGAAAAATGTTTCTTTTTTTTTTTTAAACAACAATTCTTACAAAATGAGTCAACTACAGTAGGTGGGAAATTGAGGGAGAAGATCTTGCTTTAGCAGTGCTTCTCAACCATCCTAATGCCACAGGGATCTGCCTGGAGACAGATAGAGGAGCAGTGCCTCGGCTCCTAAGGCCATTTAAAATATGTGTTTTCCAATGGTCTTAGGTGACCCCCTTTGACCCCCAAAAGGGTCATGACCCACAGGTTGAGAACCGTTGCTTTACAGGGACTTGAACCACAGGTAAGTAGTTCATTAAAATAATGGACAATTATATTTGGATGATTTTGTGTGTGTGTGTGTGTGTGCTCCAGTGTAATCTCTCTTTTCTTGCAGGAACTCTGAAGAGGTCTCTGATATTTCTTCATTATATATAAAAGGGACTCCCACCCACCACCAAACTATAATACAAACTAGTACCTTGAAAAGATCTGTCCATAATGGCATAATAGTTATGGCTGTTTAGTCTACTTCCAAGTAACTAATCATATAAATTCCTGTGTCATACTTAATGCTATATCAAGAGCTCTTCCAGATAGCCTTGACTACCATAATTTATCACAGATGATAATCTTCATGGAGCACCCACAGTGTGCAATGGATCAATTGTATGTTTCCATATTTCTCAGTCAAAAGCTTAAATTAAACAGGTGCCCTCTTTATGTTGTTTTGAGCACTGTTGGACTTGAGCTGATCCAAACTCTGCTATCACTGGAAGAAACAGATAGTCCTTTCCTGACATCACCTTACAAAAGTCACAACACAGCTTAAACCTCACCAGTTATTCAAAGTGTCATTGAAGGGGTAAGAGCTAGGATAGCAGTTTCTCGAGTGTTAATTCACAGGGGAATATACTGAGGCCAGTCAGTCCCTTGAATTAAATCTGGAAATGAAGAATATCTAGGATTCCTAGCCTTCTAGGAATACAAGTCATAGTCAAATACAGGATAGAGCACTTGTGTGCTGCATGCACATTTTTAAAGGTTTCATTCTTTGAAGACTTGTATGAAATAAAGTGAAGTATGCAGAACCAGGGGAAATAAATCATACAAAGATTGCAATAATGTGAATGAAAACATACTTAAAGATATAAAAATTCTCATTATTGCAATAATTAATCAGTGATAACTTTAGAACACTAATGGTGAAGCACGCTTTGTGTATTTTAGCAGAAACATGGACTATAGATGCAGAATAAGGCATTCACTGTCATTATAGGTATATGTGTATATACACACGTATACATATAAACGCATATATGTGTGTGTATGCATGTGTGTACATATTTGCTTAACTCTACTTCTTCTTACAAAGGAATATTCTATTGCAAGCACAAGTGAATCATTTAGGAGTGGGGACAACTTAAAAAGAGCATCAACAAAACCCTTATTTTTTAAAAACTATATTCCCTTTGTTGTCTACCATAATCTTTAATCCTTTGTTACAATGCATGGGACTTATTCTCAACATAAATACCTACATTTCATAAGGACTAAAAATTCTTGTCATATCTGTGTATTCTTAAAAAATTTACCTCATGGGGGTGGAGCCAAGATGGCGGCATAGAAGCAGCAAAGGACCACAGCTCCCACACAAACACGCTAAAAACTCATAAAATGGGACTCTAAAACAGATTTTCAAGCTCCTAAATTCTCCACAAGAGAGAAAGCACATCTGTTGCTACAGGCAGCGCAGCAGGCGGGGCTCTTC
>JAQQSW010024437.1:0-10087 GCA_028646575.1 Pseudocheirus occidentalis | reverse complement strand
GTAGGGACAAAAAGGGGAGAAAATTTGTAACTCAAAACCTGTGGAAATGAATGATGTAACCAAGAAAATAAATTAAAATTTAAAAAAAAAAAAAAGAAAGTTGCGTGGAAAATTGGTAACAAACTCTAAGAGAAACAGATCATTGTAGTCTACATATTGACTTAAAAGTCTCTCAAATTTATATTTCACATGTTGTTTTGTAATTTTAAAAATGTTATTTTAAAAATTTCTCAATTGCATTTTAGCATGGTTGGAGCGACGCTAGGGAGGGTATTTTTGGTGCTGTTGTTTTATTTTGGTTTTGCTTAGGGTTTTTTGTTTGTTTCTTTTCTATTTTTGGAGGTGGGAAGGCAGCCAATTGCCCAAGGTCACACAGTTACTAAGTGTTAAGTGTCTGAGGCTGGATTTTAACTCAGGTTCTCCTGACCCCAGGACTGGTGGTCTATTCACTGTGCCACCTAGCTACTCCATACCCTGGGAAGTTTGTTGGGTGGGTTTTCTTTTGAGAATTTTTTAAAAAATTGTCTAGGTATTTCTTTATGAATTCATTTATTTACCTTTAGTTTACAAGATTCAGTTCCACAATCCCCTGAGTTTCAAATTGTCTCCCTGTCCCTCCCCCCCACCCCCCGCCATGGTGGCATGTAATCAAATATAGGTTCAACAGATACCTTCACATTAAATATTAGTCAGGTTGTAAAGAAGAATTAGCACCATTAGAATGAACAATGAGAAAGAACAGACAAAACACAACAAAACACAAAAGAGAGAAAGTGTTTGCTTCAATCTCCATTCAGACTCTGTGGTTCTTTCTATACGTGTGGATATCCCTTTCTATCATGAGTATTTTCTAGTTGCCTTCTAACCTAGTATTGCTGAGAGGAACCCAGTCTATCAAAGTTAGTCATCACACATATGATGTGTCTGTAATTGTGTACGGATTCCTCCTGGTTCTGCTCTTCTCACTCAACATCAATTTATATAAGTCTCTCTAGTTTATTATGAAGTCCATCTGCTCCTTATCTCTTATACCACAATAGTATTCCATTACATTCATACACTACAACTTGTTTAGCCATTCCCCAACTGATGGGCATTCCCTTGATTTCCAATTCTTTGCCATCACAAAAAGAACTATAGTAAATATATTTGTACGTATGGGTCATTTTTACCACTTCTATGATCTCTTTGGGATACAGCCCTGGAAGTGGTATTGCTGGGTAGGCACTTCTTTATAGTCTTTGGGCATAGTTACAAATTTCTCTCCAAAATGGTTGTATCAGTTCACAACTCTACCAATGATGCATGTGTTTCAATTTTTCTACATCCTCTCCAGCATTTATCATTTTCCTGTTTTGTCCTCTTAGCCAATCTGACCAGTACAATTTAGTAGCTCAGAGTTCTTTTGATTTGCATTTCCTTAGTCAATAGTGATTTAGAGCATTTTTATATGCTTATAGATATCTTTAATTTCTTGCTCTGAAAATTGCAGGTTCATATCCTTTAACCATTTCTCAATTGGGGAATGACTTGTATTCTTATAGATTTGACTCAATTATCTGTCTATATTAGAAATGAGGCCTTAATCAGAGACACAGGTTATAAAAATTCTTTCCCAATTTCCAGTTTTCTCTTAATCTTGGTTCCACCAGCTTTGTTTGTACAGAAATTTCTCAATTTAATGTAAACAAAATTATCCATTTTGCATTTTATAATGCTCTCTAACTCTTATTTTGTCATAAAATCTTCCCTTCTCCATAAATCTGACAGGTAAACTATTCCTTACTCTCCATGAGTGTTTACAGCATGAATATTTAAAAAAAATTTTAAATTAAATTTTAGCTTATTTTTAGTTTACATCATTCGTTTCCACAAGATTTTGAGTTACAAATTTTCTTCCTATATTTCCCCTACCAATCACCTGTATCAGCAATGCAGTATTCACAATGCCTACAGTAACCATAAGTATGCTGATATGTGTATTAATCATAAAATGTAACAGGCTCTCTACATGAGAAATACAGCCAGAGCATTTATTCAAATACGAGAAAACTGAGTCCCAAAACCAGAAAGTCAAAGCCAACAGAGTTGTTATGAAGTTGGCATATGTAGTTAAAGTAGTTAACGCCCACATTCTCAAGCCTTCAAAACAGTACAGGCTACCTCAGACAAAGATCCTCCTCTCCTCACTCACAACAACTGCTCAGCATCCAGGCAGCTTGCTCCCAGCAGCTCTGGCCCCTCCACAGTTCTTGTCCCTGGCACTCCTCAGCAGGAGTCCTTAGCAGATATTCTGGCTGGCTCAAAGAAAAAGGAGTTCACACCACTGCTACCATCACTGCTGCTGATGCTGCTGCTTCCAGTCACCAGCACAGACACTAGCCTGGTTCTGGCTTTCTCTTGCTCCACCCCTTCCTGCTATGTCAGCAAATTCAAGGGGTATGGAAGATCTTCAAATCTCAGTATCATTACACCACCCCAAAACAATGATCCCACTGTATAAGCCCTCCCCCAATCTGCTGTCTCCTATATCCTCCACCATCCCTCCTCTCACTTTCCATTTGGGCAAGATGGATCTCCATACCCGAGTGACTGCCTATCTTATTTCCCAGTTGCATATAAATAAGAAGAAGAAGAAGAACAATTTTTTTAAACATTTGATTTTACAAATTTGGATTCCAGATTCTATTCCTTCCTCTCTCATCACCCACACTTACTGGGAAGATAAGAAATTCAATGTACATTGTACATGTGTAGTTAAGCAAAACCTTTCCATTGTGGATATATTGTGAAAGACTGACTACATTTTCCTCCCTCCTATCCTGCTCCCCCAGCTTATTCTATTCTCTGCTTTGTCCTTGTCCCTTTACAGAAGTGTGTGTTTCTAACAACCCTTGCCCCAACCTGCCCTCCCCTCCATCATCCCCCCTCTCATCCCCTTCCCCCCCTACTCTCCTGTAGGGCAAGATACCCAATTTAGAATGTATATCAGTCCCTCCCCAAACCAAATTAAAGGAGAGTAAGGTTAACCCATTCCCTTTTGCTTTCCTGTTCTTCCCCTTCATTGTAACAGTTATCCCTTGTCTCTTCTCCATGAGATAATTTACCCCATTCTTTCTCTCTCCATCTCCTCTCATTACATTCCTCTCTCACCTCTCAATTTCACCTTTAAATATACCTTCTTATTCAATTGATCCTGTGCCTTCTGTCTAGGTATACCTGTACACATATATACCCATACTCACATATGTATTCATATGTGTATACACCCTCCTATCTACACATAAATACATATACACACACATTTATATTCCCTTCAACTATCCTTATACTGAGAAAAGTTTCATAAGTTACAATTATCATTTTTCCATGTTTGCATGTAAATAGTTGAACTTTGATAAGTTTCTTATGATTTCTTTTCCCTGTTTCCCTTTTCATGCTTTTCTTGCTTATCGTATCCAAGTGTCAGATTTTCTATTCAATTCTGGTTTTTTCATCAAGAATGCTTAAAAGTCCTCTATTTCATTAAATGATAATATTTTCCCCTGAAACATTACACTCAGTTTTGCTGGGTAGGTGATTCTTGGTTTTAATCCTAACTCCTTTCACCTGCAGGATATCATATTCCAAGCCCTTTGATCCCTTAATGTAGAAGCTGCTAGATCCTATGTTATTCTGATGGTGTTTCCACAATATTCAAATTGTTTCTTCTTGGCTGCTTGTAATATTTTCTTCTTATCAGGTGGTCACTGTCTCTGCAGCCCCCACAAACTCTGGCTCACTGGTCACATACCTCAGGACTACCACCTAAGACCACAATTCAGATCCAGGTAGGTTAAAGCAAGAGCAATTACCCTCTTAATGTTTTCTTGAATCTTTTCTATGATCTGCAGAGCAGGAGCTCTGAAGCAGCCATGTGGAGGCAGCTTCAGGGCCATCACATCTCCACTATTTCGAGCTCAAGGGACAGGGGCCAGTCCTGCCTCTTGTGTCCTCCCCGCTGAGTTCTACACTGAACTCTCACTTTTTCTTTGGCATTTATGGGTTGATAATTTTGGAAACCGCCACTGCTGATGGTGATCCACTCTCCTGAAGTCCACTGAAGCTGCTGATTGTGCCCTAGTGCTAAAACTAGGGCTCATGCAGGGCTGGACTCAGCTCCCAACATGCTGCAATGAACCCTTCCTGTCCACCTGCCAAGCTGCCTTTAGGGGGAGATTAGCTTCTCTCTGTCACTTTGTGGTTCTGTAGCTCTAAAATTAGTTTAGAGTCATATTTTATGGGTATTTGAAGATAATATGGGGATCCACAGAGTTTTCCTGCTTCTATGCTGCCATCTTGGCTCGACCTTGCAGTAAGATTGTGCACCCATTTAGAATTTATTTTGCTATATGGTGTAAGATATTTGTCTTTGCCCAGTTTCTGCTATAATATATTACAGTTTTCCTAGAAGTTTTGTCACATAATGAGTCCTTATCCCCAAAACTGGGTTCTTTGGGTTTATCAAACAGTAGATTACTATAGTCATTGACTGTTGTGTCTCATGTACCTAATCCATCCCACCGATCTATGACTCTATTCCTTAGCCAGTACCAAGGAGTTCTGATGACTGCTGCTTTATAATACAGATTAGAATATGATATGCTTAGGCCATCTTCCCTAGCATTTCTTTTCATTAATTCTCTTGATATTCTGGACTTTTAGTTCTTCCAAATGAATTTTGTTACTATTTTTTCTAGCTCTATAAAACAATTTTTTGGTAGATTGATTGGTATGGCACTAAATATGTGATTTAATTTAGGTAAAATTATAATTATTATTATATTAGCTCAACCTGTTCTTGAGGAGCATGTTTTTCCAGTTCACATTGTTTTTTATTCTTTCCCCCCAAGGATATTTACTTAATTATCTATGCCTTTTTTTGGTTGCTATATTCATTTAGCTTTCTTATATTTCTGATATATTGGTGTCTACAAAGCAAATGATTTGCACAGGTCTAGTTTGCTTTGTAGGAAGGCTTCAAATATCTTTTAAAAAATAATATTTTCATCTTTTTTTCACCGATGGTTAGGCTAAGGTTTGCAAGGTATGTCACTTTACATTAAGAGATCTTTTCCTCTCCAGAATGCAAATTATTCTGTTCCTCTCGAATACCATAGTACTAAATACCATAGTACTAGAAGAATAATTTTGTGCTGTTTAAATTTTATTGCCTTTTTATTTAAAGATATTTCTCCTGGTCATTTTCCAAACTCATTATTTACCATTTGACTTGTTATATTTAACCACAATATGTCTTGGAGTTTGCTGCCTAGGTTTCCCACAATCATCCTCTCTACAGGGCCATATCCCTTTCTGTTATTAATATCTTCCCAGTTGACATATTTCTGGAGGTTATCTGTGGCTCCTTTTGCTTAACTCTTTATTTTCGGTGTCTACAAGTTCTTAGTGTTTTTCTTGTATTATTCCTTGTATTATGCTATTCAGGGTTTTTGACCTAATGTTCTTCTGAGAGACATAATTCTTAACTTTCTCTACACAGTCTCTCATTGAGATCAATATACTTTGCTTGTATAGGAATCACATATTCTTTTCTTTTTCTCATATTTTCTTTTAACATTATTGCTTTTTGCTCCACTTCTTCCAGGTTGTTCTTTACTTCCACATATTTCTTTTCTCAATTAGGTGTTCTTTCTTTTGTTTCCTGGTGAGATTTTCCATTAAATATTCAATCTGTTCAGATTATTTCTACTGTGCAGGCCATAAATTTAGCTTTTATAACTTTCATTTCAGTTCTGAATCTTTCAGAAATACCTTACTGTGATTTCCTATTCTTTTCACATCCCACAGTGTTTATTGCTTCATTAGGTATTGATTCATTTTCCTTCATTTTGCATTATATATTAGTTGATGTTTATTTGATTTGTGTATTTGATTTAGAGGACATATTCCCTTTCCATTATTAATATCTTGCCTTTTGGTTTATCTGTTTGTGTTAGAGGTCTTCAACTGAGTTTTATTCCACATGAGATCTTTGGTAATTTCAGTTATTTTCCCCTGTATTCCTGTATTATTCATTTTCTTACTCTTTCCCCTTCAGTGTTCATCTGGACACTAGACTTCAAAGTTGTCCTGGGGAATTTCCTTTTCACTGGCCTCGTTTTCTGCCTCAATTTACTTCTGGGTGACAAAACTAATTCCACCCAGATTCCAGTCCCCTTTTATTTCAGGAAAGTTGATGTTATCTCAATACATACTGGTATCTTGTACCAATTTCTTCTGCTTCTCTGCTCTAGGCCTGAGCACTGTTACAGCACTGTATGTTGCCACATTATTGGCTGATTATCATTGGCAGATCATATTTCCCATTTTTCATGAGTTGAGGGGAGTAGGGTACGGTTGAATTTTTGTACAAGCCATGGATTGGCTTGTACATACCTCCCAGACTATAGAAGGTAGTGGGGGAGGAGAGAGATGAAAGAGCAGGTAAGGATTAGGGACTAACCTTCTCTAATATGATGGACAACCCTTCTCAACTGTGCAATGAATTGTTACATTTTTAGGATTTTTTTTATCTTAGAGCAGTGGTTCTCAAACTTCCTAATGCCATGACCCTTTAATACTAGTATGTGGGCATATCTGCATATGGACAGACCTTCCTGGAGACAGATAGAGGAATGGTGTCTCATTTCCTAAGGTCATTGGAAATATGTGTTTTCTGATGGTCTTAGGTGACCCCTGCAAAAGGGTTGTTAGACCCCCAAAGGGGTCATGACCCACAGGTTGAGAGCTGCTGGCTTAGAACATGGAAACAGTTTAAATTGCTGTGTTTTCTTGATCTTAATTCCCATTTGTGAGAGTTTTGAGAGTTCGAGAGGATCAAACACTTGAGAGAAAATTTCTAAATATCTCTCTTTTTGGTTATATGACCTGAAAATTTCATAAAAGGTTTATTTTACTGGATTTGTAGGGTAAACTTATGATCTGTATTATTAGTTTGGAGACTAATGGGATCAATTTAAAAGTATATATATTTCAATTTTTTAAAAGTAGGATTTCTTTGATCATACTAGTCCTAAATCAGCTGATAGACTGTTGACTATATGGGATTAAAGACAGTTAAGTGTTTCTGGGGAGAGGGTCCCCTGAAGGTCTTATTATAGAGTATCTATGACAGCCATCTGTCTAGAATTCCACCCAGGTCAGGGAAAAGTGCCATGACTTGAGAGAGTGTGAGGAAGATTAACATGAGTATCAGGTCTTTCGGTTTCTTAATAATGCTAACATAGGGGGCAGCTGCATGGTACAGTGAATAGATAACCAGCCCTTGATTCAGGATTCCTTGAGTTCAAATATGGTCTCAGACACTTAGCATTTACTAGCTGTGTGACCTTGGGCAAGTCACTTAACCCCAATTTTCCTGCCCCTCCCCCTCCAAAAAGAAGCAAAAAAAATTCTTCAGAGAGAGACAGAGACAGAGACAGAGACAGAGACAGAGAGAGAGAGAGAGAGAGAGAGAGAGAGAGAGAGAGAGATAGGGAAAGAGAGGGAGGCTTAGTAGTTACAGTATTGTTATTGTGCCAGTACTAAATCTATATCCCAAAGAAATAAAAACAAAAGGGAAAAGGACATAGGTACACACACAAACATGCATGTATGTATGTATATACATATTTCTAGAAGCTCTTTTTTGTGGTGGCAAAGAATTGGAAATTGAGGGGATGCACATTAATTAGGGAATGACTGAACAAATTGTGGTATATGATTGTGATGGAATACTATTGTACTATAAAAGCAATGAACAAGATGTTCTCAGAAAAACCTGGAAAGACTTATATGGACTAAGGCAAAGTGGAGTGAACAGAACAAGGTGAACATTGTACACAATAAAAGTAATATTATATGACATACAAATGTGAATAACTTAGATATTCTCAGCAATACAATGATCTAAAACAATTCAGAAGGATTTATGATGGAAAATGCCATTTACCTGCAGAGAAAGAACTGATAGAGTCTGAATGAAGATAGAAGCATGCTTTTTTTATTCCATTTTACCTAGTTTTTTTCTGTTTTCTTTCACAAAATGACATATAGAAATACATTTTGTGTGTTTGCACATGTATCACTTATATATTCCCTTCAACTATCTTCATACTTAGAAAAGTTTCATAAGTTACAATTATTGTTTTTCCATGTAGGCACGTAAATAGTTAAACTTTGATAATAAGTTCCTTATGATATCTTTGATATCTTTTCCCTGTTTACTTTTTTATACTTCTTGTATTTGAACGTCAAATTTTCTATTCACCTCTGGTTTTTTCATCAAGAATGCTAGAAAGTCCTCCACTTCATTGAATGATCATGTTTTCCCCTGAAACATTATTCTCAATTTTGCTGGGTAGGAGATTCTTGGTTTTAATACTAGATCTTTGATCTCCAGAATATCATATTCCAGGCCCTTCAATCCCTCAATGTAGAAGTTGGCCGATCCTGGGTTATCCTGATTGTGTTTCCACAGTATTCAAATTGGTTCTTCTGGACAACTTGTAATATTTCCTCCTTGATCTGGGAGCTCTGGAACCTGGCTATAACATTCCTAGGAGTTTTCTTTTTGTGATCTTTTTCAAGAGCTGATCAGTGAATTCTTTCAAGTTCTATTTTACCCTCTGGTTCTAAAATATCTGGACAATTTGCCTTGAGAAATTTTTGAAGCATGATTTCTAGGTTCTTTTTTTGATCATGTCTTTCAGGTAGTCCAATAATTTTTAAATTGTTTCTCCTAGATCTATTTTCCAGGTCAGTGGTTTGTTCAAGGAGATATTTCACATTGCCTTCTATTTTTTCATTTGTTTGGATCTGTTTAATAGTATCTTGATTTCTCATAGTCATTTGCTTCCATTTGCTCCAATCTAATTTTTCAGGAATTATTCTCTTCAGTGAGCTTTTGAGATTCTTTTTCAATCTGGCAAATTGGATTTTTAAGGCATTTATCTCCTCTTTGACTTTTTGGGCCTCTTTTGCTATTTGAGTCAGTCTATTTTTTAAGATGTTATTGTCTTCAGTAAGGTTGTTGACTCTCTTTTCATGTTTTTCTTGCATCATTCTCGTTTCTCTTGCAAATTTTCTTCCCCTTTTCTTATTTAGTTTTCAAAATCCTTCTTAGGCTCCTCTGTGGCCTATAACCACTTCATAATTTTTCTTGGAAGCTTTTGGTGTTGGAGTTCTTACTGTGTTGTCTTCCTCCTGTTCCATGCTTTTATCCTTTTTGTCCCCAAAAAAGGAATCTAAGGTGGATGCGTGTGCTTGCCTTGCTTCCTTTTCCTGCTGATGTTGCCAGTCAGTTACATGACTTTTGAGCTCTTTGCCACAGTAGAACTCTGCTTCCAAAGGGGAAAGCTTTGGTCTCAAATAACTGGGGTTTTCATAGCTGCCAGAGCTAATAGGAGGCTGCCATCTCTACAACCCCATAAGCTTTGGCTCACTGATCATATACCTCAGGACCACCACCCAAGATCACAATACAGATCCAGGCAGGTTAAGGGAAGAGTGCTTAGCCTCTGAAAATTTGCTTGGCCCCCCTGCAATCTGAAGGCCAGGAGCTTTGAAGCGGCTACATGCAGGCAGCTGTAGAGATGCCACTTCAGCTGCTTCTGGCTCTGCGGGCAGAGGGCCAGACCTGCTCCTACATCCCCCGCCCCCAATCCAGCTGATTTCCACTAACCTTTCACTTTGTCTTTCACATCAATTTTGTTGATAATTCTGGACACTGCCACCACTGCTGGTGATCCACTCTCCCAATTGCTCCAGCCATGACTTATCCGGGCCTCCCTGGGGCTAAAACCATGGGATCATGCACGACTGGTTGCAACTCCCCGAGTGCTACAATGAACCCTTCCTGTCCACCTGCCAGGGTGTCTTCAGTGGTGTAAAGCCAATCAGCAGTAGATTCCTGAGAGAATGCTACTGTGAACAGCCTTTAAGATTCAAATTACACAGTATTAGTGAACACTCTGTTTATTCCATTACAGATTCAGTACAATGTTCACAGTTTCAACAGTTCACAATATTATATACAATCTTCAGA
>JAQQSW010024436.1:0-10088 GCA_028646575.1 Pseudocheirus occidentalis | reverse complement strand
CCAGGGTATCCCCTGGGTATCCCCATCTTTTTTTTAACTTGAATTGAAGAAGGGGTGAGGAATATAAGTTGTGGCTCACATCTAGGCCAGGGAACAAGGAAGCAGGGTTTTGTGAGGCCTCTTTAGTCTCAATATAGATACTATATACAATACGGCCAATATGGCAGCATTTGTTCAGAGAGAAGCCCTATCGATCAATCGATAAACAATATTTACCCAGGGGATATTAACAATAGTTACCAGCTATTCCCAACTCAGGACTGATGAAAATTGGAGTGCCTACTCTGGCCTTGGAAAGGGGGAAAAAAATCCAGGATATGACCCAGAATTCTGATTTACTTAACCCTATGACTACTGACCCAAGATTAATATCTTCTCTTACCCTAAACCCTGGGTCTTCGTCATCTCACACTTGAATTACTTACTCAAAAGAAAAATAAGACTGAAAACAGGATAAATCCTTGTGTACTTGAGATGGTTTTCCCAGTGAGAAGACAGGCCATAACTTCTCAAGGTCTCTTCCAGGCCAAGGCTTCCCTTGTCATGTCAACTGATGTCTCAGTTCTAAGAAGTTTCTTTTGTCAATCACTTTCTTAAAAAGTATTGAATGTGAGATCAGAGCCCAGAATGAGTAGACTTTGTGGTTATACTTCTCGCAACTGAACTTTATTAGATTTTGTTCCCTTTCTCCTACTTGAAAAATTAACTCATTTAACCCAGTTAATTCATGTTAACCCCAGAGCTAACCCAGTCTTTGAGGCCCAGGTGAGGATATATATTGATTGCTGATTGGTTTGGGGGAAGTGATTGAACCCTGCAGCTTAAAGAAGGTGCTGTTATGGGATGGCTAGGGGTGGTGCAATAAGTAGAACACCAGCCCTGGAGTTGGGAGGACCTGAGTTCAAATCTGCCCTCAGACTTACTAGCTGTGTGACCTTGGGCAGCTCACTTGACCCCAACTGTCCTGCCCTCCCCCTCCAAAAAGCCAAAAAAAAAAAAGTGTTGTTTTAGTTGTGTTTGACTATTTGTGACCCCGTTTGGGGTTTTCTTTGGCAGAGACACTGGGGTGGTTTGCCAGTTCCTTCTCCAGTTCATTTTACAAATGAGGAAACCGAGACAAATAGGGTTAAATGACTTGCCCAGGGTCACACAGCTAGTAAGTGTGTGAGGTCACATTTGAGCTCAGGTCTTCTGGACTCCAGGCCCAGCCCTCTATCCCATGTGCTGCCTAGCTGCCCTTTAAAGAAGGTAAGATAGTGAATATTGACTCATTTGCATTTCCACTGCTCTTAATGACAAACTAAATTCTTTCAGTGTGGGCAGTTTGGGAAATGATGAAGCTTCCATCTGGTTTATATTCAGTATACATTACTAGTTTATGTTCAATTCAGAATCAGGATGATTCAGTGTTAATCACCCCAGATTTCTGTGTGGTAAGCGTCACTCTGTACAAGAAGTGGGTGTTTGCAGCCCACTTTCAAATTGAATCCTAAATGATATCTTTGTTCAGAGTCCCAAATAGAACCAGGACTAAAGAGGCCACTGAAGCCAGGAAGGGGTCCAGTGACCCCGTAGTATTGGTCTGGGTTCCTGGCACAGAGAATGTGTACCCCCAGGACCATTCAGAGGCCAAATTCGCCTTAGAGGCTAAATTCAAATAATTAAGCTCTGTTAGGATTGTTTAGGGGCAACGAGGCAAAGTCATAGTTCTGACTATGAGCGCCAGGCCTGGAGTCATGAAGACTCATCTTCCCAAGTTCAAATCTGGCCTCATCTGAACCTCACACCAGTTGTATGACCTTGGGCAAGTCACTTAATCCTGTTTGCCTCAGTTTCCTCATCTGCAAAATGAGCTGGAGAAGGAAATGGCAAACTGCTCCAGTACCTTTGCCAAGAAAACCCCAAATAGGGTCATGGAGAGTTCCATGACCATGGAGTCTGTGAGGAGTTCGTGACCAACTGGTCACAAAGGTTCAGGCATTACTGAGCAGCTACAGGATTGTCAAATTTTAATGCTTCCCTTCAGTGTCTCTGCCTGCCTGTGTGTCTCTGTCCACTTGCCCAAATTAGATTTGGTTCATCAGTATCCCTAAGATCCACATTTGTATGACAGAAAATAGGGAGCCAGATTGCTGCTCTAGATTTGAGGAGACTGGTTTGGGAAAAGTATTCCAAAGCAACACCATTCCTCTCAAGTAAGATATCTGGTCATCTGAAGTATCTTAGGCAATAAAGGCCTTTTTTTTTTTAATTGGCAGACTTAACTCCTCTATATTGGAGCACGCTGGAGACACTCTCCCAGCCTGGGCAAACATAAAAGTGATAAGGTAGGATACCTACTTGAAAAACAATCTGCTGTCCTCAAAAGGCTCCTTCAGAAACTGAGACCAAAAGAACAATGTAGTTGTTTTGTTTTGTTTTGTTTTGTTTTGTTTTTAAAGGACATCTGATTAATCTAGCCTTTGGCTCCAGGGGGAGGAAGTACAGTGTCTGGAGAGTGTGAGAGAAGCCCAGTCTTTACCTGGCTTATATATTGTTCAGTAAACCAACAGAGAAACTGAACACCCAGGCCTAGCAAGCAGACTCTTTTTGGTCATTCTTTATTTTAAGAATTTGCATTCAGTTCAGACTTGATTAGATAAAGCACTGACTTGAATAGGACCAAAGATTTGGGGTGGGAGCGGCAGAGGACGAGGGGTGGAATGGGGGAAAGCTTTTCAGAAAAGAAAATCGTTTGTGGTGTGTTCTTGCTCTGCCCAGCAGCTCCTGCAGGGGCAGGATGGAGAAGTTAAGCAGCATCTTTGACCCTGAGGGCATCCTGAGCAAAATGTCACTCTGTAAGGGGAAGTTAGAGTTACCTGGTGAAGTGGTAAGAACGGTCCTCCAAACACAATAGCTGGGAGCCATAGGAAAATATCCTTGATCAAAGACTGCTTCTGGCTTTCCAGAAGAGGGAGCGTGATAAGGAGGTGCAGAATCAGAAAGGAGGAAGCATCCCAGGGTCAGACCAAGGAAGCATGTGGTGGTGTCAGCTGGTAGGAGGTGCTCCAAGGCCAAGGAACTGGAGATGCCATCAGGATGTGCCATCAAAATCAAAATCCAGCAGTTCTTCCCTCTACCTCTTCTTCCTTGTCTGAAGAAGAAGGTGACTGTGACTTGGAGGCTAAGAGAGGTCTCCTGGCTGAGAGGGGGACCAATCCAGTGCCTCAGAAGAAAGCTCAGATCTTGGTGGCCAAACCTGAGGTGAAGGACCCATCTGGAGGGATTGCAAGACTCTCCTCCCAGAACAAAAGGAGCCCTCTGAGCCTGTCAATATTTATACCTCAGAAATAAACAATTGCTTCAAATTAGGGTCTGGTTTATTGTTTTGTTGGTTGTCTAGGCTTAAGAAAGTGTTAATAATGCAAATTAAACTTAGAAGTGTGTGAACAAACATGCAGTGTCCCCTTTTTGTCTCCAGCTGATTGTTAAACATTTACAGGTACATCCCTTTGTATTACTCTATGAACACTGCTTAACTCAGCAGTAATGCAATAGAAGGCTCAGAGAATAAAATCATGATCATAGTAATAACTGGCAAGCCTCACAACCCCCCTGCCCACTGGAGTGACCTCTTCTAACTCTAACATTCTAGGATTCTTTCAAGAACAGATCAGTTTGTTCTTCCCCCAAATAGAATCAGCTCAGTGTTTCATAATCATTCATCGAGTGCATGTTTTCCTATCAAGCATACAGGAGCAATTTTTTTTATTATCCAAGGCACAGAAAAAAAAACAACAACTTGTGTATGTCTCCCTAATACATTTACTTCTTTATGGACACCTTTGTGATTTTCTTTCATGTGTGAGCTGACATTAGTTTAGTTGGGTTATTGCTGTTTTTGTTGTTCACTCATTTCAGTCATGTCCAACTCTCTGTAGACCCATTTGGGGTTTTTGTGGAAGACGTACTGGAGTGGTTTGCTATTTTCTTCTCCAGCTCATTTTACAGATGAGGAAATGGAGGCAAATGGGGATACGTGACTTGCCCAGGGTAACACAGCTAGTTAAGTGTCTGAGGGATTTGACTCCAAGGAAGCCACTGAACCATTGTGATTATATAGAGGAGGAAAAGGAGGAGGAAGGGAGGAAGGAAGGGAGGAAGGAAGGGAGGAAGGAAGGAAGGAAGGAAGGAAGGAAGGAAGGAAGGAAGGAAGGAAGGAAGGAAGGAAGGAAGGAAGGAAGAAAGAAAGAAAGAATTGAGTACCTGTACCCAACCTAAGGCCAAGTCATGTTTTGGTTACTTCATTCCTTATTTCTCACCTACTTGCATGACATTGGGACATCTCTGACTTCTCTGCTATGACCCAGGAAAGCTACTTGTTAGGGAGCCCTCTTCATCCTTTGAGAGTCCATCATCCTATCCACCTCATCACTGTCCTCAGCCCCTGTGACTGAAGTGTGAAGCCATGAACTCTAAAACCTCCATTTAAGGAGGCAGTTCAGCTCAGAACATCTCTTTTCTCACCTGACTGCACCACTCTGGGACATCTCTGACTTCAATGCGTCTCCCCTACTTCTCGGCTCCCTTTTGTGTTTAGATTGTAAGCTCCCTGAAGGTAGGACTGTCTGTCTTTATTTATGTTTGTATCCCCAGCACTTTGCACAGTGCCTAGCATGTGGTAGATGCTTAGTAAATGTGTATTAACTGTTAGTTATCCAGGGTTGAAAGTAATTGATCTTAACCTACTATCTTCATAGAAAGTAGCTAATTCTTTTCTGTCATTAGGAAGCTAAGGGTCTTGTTTAGAGCGAGGAAGTCATGAGTTACTGGTGTAACTTTTCTTAATCTTTACCAGAATCTTTTTTTGTGACTGTTACTGATAGATAGCATACTGTCATATCTAGAATGCTGGTTTGTTTAGTCTCAGTTCTGCTCTTTGCTGTCTGTCAGAAAGGAAGGCCTGGATTCAAATCTTGCCACTGAGGCTAACTGTGAAAATCATACCTGAGCTATTTAACCTGAGTTCCACCTACCAAACGGGAATTATAGTACTGATGATGCCTACCTCACAGGGCTATCATGAAGTCCAAATGAGATCTTGCATACACGTGAAGTGCTTCTCAAACAACACAGGATATCCCACAATTCTTAGAGCAGTTTTAAGCTTTAATAACTGTATAAAAGTAAACTGTATATATTTTTGCTCAGTTGTGCCCAACCTATGAAACTCTGGAGTTTTCTTAGTAAAGATACTGGACTGATTTGCCATTTCCTTCTCCAGTGGATTAAGGGAAACAGAGGTTAAGTGATTTGCCAAGGGTAATACAGCTAGTAAGTGTTGAAGGCTTCTCTCTCCCTCTCTCCCCCCCTCCCTCCCTCCCTCTCTCTCTCTCTCTTTCTCTCTCTCTCTCTCTCTCTCTCCATTTCTCCATCTCTCCCTCTCTCCCTCCCTTCTCCAAAGACCAGTATAAAAGAGGATTTGGTCAATATTTGTAAAGTACTGCACACATAAGAAGCCAGTCCTTCTTTTTCTTGTGGATACTTCTGGGTAATTTGGGTAGTGGTTAATTTTTTGGTTGTGGGGGTTTTTTGGGTGGGAGGGAGAGAGGGAAGTCTAGACCTCTAATGTAACTGATGTGGGGAAGGGAAGGTGGGGAACTCCCCGTGTGGAAACTCCCAGTACTGAGAGATGCAATTCACAGACTTAGAGAGTTGCTTATAGGTACTGAAAGGTTAGGTCACTTACTTGTGTTAGACTTGAACTCTGGTCTTCTTGAGTCTCAGGCCAGGTTTCTATCTCAGTACCTACCCTATTGTCCTACTTACACCATTTGCAATCTGGGGAAAGGTTGTTCCTGATAGGGACATTTTGATAGAGAAACAGATACCCTTCACCCAACTTTGTTCTTTCTCCTCTCACTCCTAATCTGCCCCTGCCCAACTAAACTCTCCCCCTCCTTTTTTTCTTTCAGAATGGTTCTTCTTAGAAATTAAACCTGGTAGTGATCTAACAGACAGGGAAATATTTTCCAGACATATGTAGTAAGTTTTTACCTTAATGTTCACAGAAGAACAATGGGTAACCCCTCCTAAGTGTTTTCTGGAAAAATGTTCTTTACTTTCTCCAACGAAAAGATCGCTGGGGAATAATCCTGAAATAGCCTCTTAACAGAGACAACAGACATGTTTATATCTGAGGCCTTAATGCAGAGTCTTCTGAATGACATCTTCCGAATTATTTCCTTCAGAAAGAATGTTTGACTTTCGCTTGATACTTTTGAAATTGCTGCAAAGAAGGAAAAAAAAAAACAAAACAACCCTCCTTTGTTCTCAGACCTTTCATGGCTCCTACTTCTTACAGAGTAGATACAGACTCCTTAGTGTATCATTCAAGGCCCTCCTTTCTTTGGACCTTATTGCCCTTCACATCCTGGATGTATGTACTTGTGCTCTCTCAGGTTGTTGCCTTTGCTTACACGACACCCTCTACCTACAATGCGATTGTTCCTGTTGAAATTCTACCCATAACTCAAAACTCATGTCTAATACCACCTGTTTCATGAAGCCTTCTCTGGAGCTTCTCAGTCAGAAATTTTCTCCCTCCTCTGTGTTCCAATAGCTTGTTTTACTATCTTAGAGTGCTTATCACATTTAGTCACACGTTATGGATATTTTTGTAGATGCCTTATCTCCCCTACTAGACCACGTTTTGTGGGGAGCAGAGTGCATGCCATATTTAGCTTTGAATTCCCTATAGCATTCAGTAGGTGCTCAATAAAGTTTATTTGAATTGAATTAAATGAGAACCTTGTCTGTCTTAGCACTCTTTTTTAAGTATTCAGACTAATTCAGTCTTTTTTTTTTTGGAGGGGGGAAAACAAGGCAATTGAGATTAAGTGACTTGCCCAAGATCACACAGCTAGTCAAGTGTCAAGTGTCTGAATCTGGATCTGAACTCAGATCCTCCTGATTCCAGGGCTGGTGCTCTGTTCACTGCACCACCTAAGTGCCCTCGTTTTCTTTTAAGAAGATGTGACTATATCGAAATATGTTTCGCATGATTGCATGTGTATAACCTATCTCAAATTGCTTACCTCTCAGGGAAGGAGAGAGAGAATTTAGAACTCAAAATTTTTTTAAATGAATTTTTAAAATTATTTTATGTGCAATTGGGAAAAATAAAATTATTCAAAAAAAGAAAAAACTGTTATGGACATTTTCATCAATAACTTAGATATGGCCATAGATGGCAAGCTTATCACATTTACAGGTGGCATAGGGTTAGGAGGGATAGCTTACTCACTGGGAGATAGCACTGGGATACAAAAAGATCCCAGCGAGCAATGGTGTTGCATCATTGTAGTCATACTCTTAAAGTGTATGACTTTACAGATGAAATGACAAAATAATTAAAAAATCAACTTCACAGTCTCAAGATGGGGAAGGCACGACTCAATCACAGTTTATCTGAAGAATATATGATGGATTTAGTAGAACACAAGCTCACGCGTGTTAGCAGGGAACATAACAGACTAAAAAGTTGGTGCCGTGGTAGTTTGCAATAAGAAAAGTGTAATGCCCAGGACCAGAGCAGTAATGATCCCTTCATACTCAGAATACTGCCTTTGGTTCTGAGTATCATATTTTAGGAAATGACAACCTGGAGAGAATCCAAAGGAGAGTACTTAGGATTATGAAGAGCCTAGAAGTAATGGTTAATGGGGATCATTTTAAGGGACTGGGTATATTTGGCAGCTGAAGCAGCTAGGTGGCTCATTGGATAGAGTTATGGGCCTGGAGTCAAGAAGACTCATCTCCCTAAATTCAAATCTGGCCTCAGACCATTGCTAATTGTACAATCCTGGGCAAGTCATTGAACCCTGATTGCCTCAGTTTCCTCATCTGTAAAATGAGCTGGTTGGCAATCTACTCCAGTATCTTTGCCAAGAAAACACCGAATGGGGTAACAAAGAATCAGATACAATTAAAAATGAACAAAAAGCGAAGACTTAGGGAAGATATAAAAGCTGCCTTCAGTATATAAAATACTGTCATTCAGACCTCTGCTTGGTCCCAGAGAGCAGAATTGGAAGCAATGAATCAAAGTCACAAGAGACAGATTTAGGATGCTCCATAGGGAAAGTTCCTAATAACTAGAGATATTCAAAAGTAGAAAAGACTTCTGGGTTTCCTCTTATTGGAAGCATTCATGAAAAGGAAGGAAGGAATAGCATTTATAAGGTACCTACTATGTGCCAAGCACTGCACTAAATAATTTATAAATATTATCTCATTTAAAGTAGGTGCTATTATTACCCTATTTTTACAGTTAAAGAAACAGAGACAGATAAGAAGTTAAGTGACTTGCTCAGGGTCACACAGTAAATAAATGTCTGGGGTTGGATTTGAACTTGGGTCCTTCTGACTCCAGGCCTAGCCCTCTATCCCTCTGCTACCTAGCTGCCTTGGGCCATGAGCATTTGTTAGATGTGTTGTAAAGGGACTTGTTATATAGATTAAACTAGGTGATTTCTGAAGTTACTTCCTCTTGAGATTCTGTGAGTATGGGGAAGGGAGAAGGGTGAGAATCAGGAAACTTCACCATTATCGAAATGTCTCATTGTTTTCTTATTGGTTTTAAAGGAATTAACTTTGAACTGAACTTTGCAACTCTTAGAAATCAGTATTGAAGGTATTGATTTTAAGTCTTGCCGGAAGCCTTTCTACCCTTTCCATTTATTTATTTATTTTGGAAGGGGGGGGGCAGAGGTTAAGTGACTTGCCCAAGGTCACACAGTAGTAAATGTTAAGTGTCTGAGGTCAGGTCCTCCTGACTCAAGGGCTGGTGCTCGATTCGCTGTGCCACCTAGCTGCTATGATTCTGCCCTTTTCAAAAGCAAATTAATAGACCTGGTCCCTGCCCTTCAGATGACAATCTCCAACAGACAACTTTTACCCAGACAGAAATGCAAATATAAAAGTGTCTCTGTGCAATTATGCCAACATTAATTAATGTAATCATATGGGTTTTTATTGTCTGCTTTGTGACTAGGAAGGTACCATATCATTACCCTCCAAAGCAAGGTCTCCTCCTTGTCCGTGACATGTAGCCCTGTGGGGGAATGTGGTCACACTGGAATAATGACAGCCTTATCCTGTGGGAGCTGAAGAAAGCATAGCTCCCAGGTCACAAAATTGTTGCAGAAATGGTTTCACCTTCCCCACTGCCCATCTACTTCAACAGTCTTGGAGTGAGTTATTTTTCCAAGATGTTCAGACCTGTTTCATGCCTATGCTAGGCATAGTGGATTCTCCCACAACATATCATTCATTAAGATGAGGAAGAACCATCAGGGATGGCTAGCCAGCCCCTGCAGAGCAGGCCAGACTGAATTCCATAGTTCCAGGCCACTAGGCAGAGATTTCAGAGGACAGTCAGCTTCTGCTGCTCCCTCCCTCCTCCTCTTTCTCCAAAAGTGCAAAGCATACTTATTACCTTACAGATTACCATGCCCTACTTCCCCACTGAAGAGATGATTGGACTCGACAGGGTGCAATATTTAGGTGACCTCCCTTTTACTTCTCTGTGCACAGGAATCCTTCATTAGGGACTAAGTTCAAGGATCATGGGCTGCTAGATTGAAAGCTGGGAAGAACATCAGAGGTGACGTAGTTTGGATCCTTCCTCTTGTAAGGACTGCCTTGTTTTTGTCTTTGTATTCCCAGCACCTAACTTAGCACTGGGCACATAGCAGGTGCTTGTTGGATAACTTTAAGCAAAATGAAGTGAATTAGTTAGACAGAAACATCAAAGATTTTAAAAGTTAGCCTTTGGAATCAGTGTGCCAATGAGGGGTAAGGTGACTGGGATTTTGCCCAACTACTGAAGTGGAGAACATCTAGAGGGCATATTTCTACCTCACACAGGACTCGTCATCAGCCTTGTACCATACTGATGTTTGCAGAGGACAAGGACCTGGGAGCTGTTCATCCCTGAGGACTAGACGAGAACCTGTAAGCTTTCAGCTCCTGAATCTAGGTGATTGACTGGCAGATTCAGGAGGGAGCTGGGACCAGGGAGGGGATCCAGGGAATCAGAGAGACCA
>JAQQSW010024435.1:0-10088 GCA_028646575.1 Pseudocheirus occidentalis | reverse complement strand
GAGGGAGAGAAAATTTGAAACTCAAGGGATGGTGGAACTGAATGTTTTAAACCAAAAGTAAATAAAAATATTTAAATTTTAGAAAATAGACTAGAAAAATGCTGGAAAAAGAAGTGGATGTTAGGATAAAAAGGAAGTTTAAAAGACTTTTAAAAGACAGGATATTTGAGGTGGATTAGAGACTAAGTCAACTGCAAAAATAACATACATAAACAATGGACAGTGAAAATGATGATATTCTCCTAGACTGCATTAAGAGAAATATCAGGAAACCTGTATTGTCTTCTGCCCTTGTCAGATGATATCTGCAGAACTACATTCGGTTCTTGAAAGCACCTTTTAAGAGGGCATAGGCAAGCTAGAAGAGATATGGAAGAAAGAAACCAGGATGATTACAAAACCAAACTACACAAGAACTAAATGAAGCAACTGAGAGCAGAAAACTTAGAGAAGAAAGCTAGGAGAGGATGACATAATAGCCATCTTCAAGTTTTTAAACATCTGTCACATGGCAGAGGATTTAGACTGGTTTTGCTTGACCACATATAAATAAAACTATAAACAATAGTGGGAGATATTTTTATTTGTTTATTTTTTCATAATTGCTTATACTTTTAAAATATGTCATTCCTAAATATAGTCCTAACCACTCTCATTTACTGTTCTTTGTTACAAAGAATAGAAAAACAAAACAAATCAACAAACCATCTGACTGTGCACAAAAATGTCATAATGATCAAATGAGAAATATGTTTTATTTTTTTGTCCTCCTACCCATGTATCTATGAATCCATTGTTTCTCATTTCAAAATAACCTAATACAGTAATTTGTTGAGCCATTCCTGAATCAATGGAAACTATATATGTATATATGTGTGTACACAAACATTTACACACACAAACACACACACATCATATGTAGCAGTCTGAAAGCAGTGGATAAGGGACATTTATTTGTCTTTGACCTTTTTTGGGATGCTTACCTGGCAATAGAACCTCTTGACCAAAGGATAGGAATAATTATGGCATTTGTCATTATTATTTCAAATTATTTTCTATTATTATCAGTCTAATTCATGACTCTACCAAGAGAGTATTAGTGCACTTTTTGTCTCACCTACTCTTTTGATAGCAATTAATTCCATCTTTTGTCAGCTCTATCAATTTGATGATTTGTTGCAAAAACTACAAAGATGTTTTAAAGTATATTCCCTTCATTATTAATGATTTAGAACAATTGTTACAGTTTTAAATTGTATACAGTTCTTTTGAGAACTATTTGTCCAAATGTATTGGGCATTTTTTTCATATTCTTACTCATTTATGTTGATTACACATATATACACATGTTTGCACTGCTTATTAAATATTTACGAAATATATTTGAGGCAAACACTTTTCTCCATGTACTGTTTTCATTCTTATACTATTTGCATTAATGATATTCATGTAAAAACTTTTAAAATATTATGTACTTGTAATCATCATTTTTCTTTCTTACTTGATTTTCTCTTTAATTTTCTAAAGAACTTTGTTTACATTACTAGTCACAAATTTTCTCAGCTTCTATGCTTTTCTCCTCATTAAGAAGGTATGACCTTTGATATTTGGGTTGAGAATCCATTTTGAACTTATTGTGCATATATGTTGTGAAATGATAGGGTAAATCTACCGTATTCCCCACTGCTGTTTGGTTTCCCCAGTAGTTCTTTCCAAATAAGTAGTCATTTGTTTTCTTGGCTTTTATGAATACTGGACAATTCCTTATGTAGTCTGTCCCTCTGATTTACTTTTATTTAAATGCAGTCTGAAATAGTTTTGATTACTACTTCATAATATAGTGTATGAATAATACAGTATTATTCTTCCTTCAATCCTATCTTTTTCATTATTTTCTTAGAATATTTAGACTTATTTCCCTCAAAATAATTTTTTAAATGCTTTTAGTGAAATAAAATAATTTTTGCTTATTTGGTATTGAATATGTATTTAGAAATTAGTTGTCATATAATATTGCCATTATTGAAATATAAATAGTGAATCTCTCCAAATGGCTAAAGCTGGTTTTTTCTCTGTATGAAGTGTTCTGTAATTGTACTCATGTAAATGTTGAATGTGCCTCAGTAGGTAAACTCGCTGAGGTTTTATACTGCTTTTATTTACTTGTAATGAGGTCGCCTTTTGCATTATTTCTTCCTTTTTTATTGCTGTTATTTCTCTAGAAATAATGACAAGCTGTGTGGATTTAGTTTGCATACTCCTACTTTACTAAAATCGTTAATAAAATAAATTCATGACTTCCTTTTAATCTCTGCTTTTTCTATGTAGCATATGAAGTTTACAGATTACAGTTCTTTTGTATTCTCTTTCCTTATATGTCTGCCTTTTATTTATTTTACTTGTAATTTGTATTTCTAGAATTGATAGGTTGAAGTGTTAAGGGGGGTACATTTTATTCTATTTAGAAGGGAGAACTTAGTAATGATTACAACTGTTAGCATGTAGAATTAGCATCTTTGGAATGGAGTGGGTTGCCCCTTCCATTCAAAAAGAAGTTATAGGACCCTTTCTTGGGCAGTTGCAGGCTGGAAGAACTGTTCTCTTAGATATTTGAAAGAATTTAGTCTCTGTGACACTCATCAAGAAATTGTGAACCAGAGAGGGCAAGTGAGATACTTAACTAGTTATTAGTTGAAGACTAGAATTTTGATTGTCTCACTTTTATTCCTGAGCTCATTCACAATTACTATCTCATTGATCATATTGGTTACCATTCTCATGATTTTCTCCAACTTCATTTTATTTTTCTTCAGATGGAACAATTAGAACCAAAGGCAGCATTGTAGCATATGATACTCTACATTCTTATACAAAGAGCTGGCTTGCATTTCTGATTCATCTTTGTAACTCTCTGACCACAAAAGATGCTCTTTACAATTCTGCTCAGGCCACAAGGAAATGGGTCAAAGAGAGAGGAACAGAACTCCATATTTCTAAGTCTAATCCTTGCCATTCTCTATTATGTTATCTTATCTCCCATCACTTCTGGGCAGAGAAACCAGGATCAGGCTTGACCATTTATTATACATTTTCTATTTACAACAAAGAATATATTGGCTATAGGATGGAATTCCATCTTCCAGAAACAATTGAAAGCTGTTTGCTTGGAAACTCTATAGATAACAATAGGGATATGGGGTAGAATAAGTCATGGTCTGCTGATTCAGTACAAATCTTATTACAAGTTTCTGTGTAGCAGTCAATATGTTTATTGTTTTAGAACTGAAAGCACTTCCTAAAAGAAATATGCCTCATGTACAAATGAACAAAGAGGTATTTATTGAGCTGAAGTAAATGAATTCAAATTGAATATATGCTGAATATGTCAACCTTTAAATGACAAAGCAAGACCATAGAATTTCTCAAACACAGGGGAAAAAAACCCAGAAAAGTTTGCCAAGTCATAATCAATCACACTACTAAGCTCTGAAATGTATAAATCTACCCCTAACTGAAGGATGGATTCAATAAAATACCATCTAGTTTTCTGGAACCTACTCTGGGTAGTTTTATTGCATCTTGTCCCAAAGCTGCAATAGCTGATAGTAAACTCATTTGTAGCATCCATTGTGAGCTTGATGGAGGGTTGAATAGGCTGAGAGGGAGACTTCCCATGTAGATTCTCCTCAAATCCAATAATAATAAAAAATTCCCATAAAACTATCCTTCTGTTTTACCGGCATTATTTCCATCTACCTGTTTCTCTCCAAGGATTCCATGGTGCCTCCACAAACTTTCAAGTATGGTCGGAGTCACAGGAAATAGGAAATTTGACTTTGAGACATTCTATCTTGCTCACCTGTCCCAGTTACTCTACCTGCCACACAAGTCACTTAGAGGTCAGAGCAGAGCTCACTCAGTCACTGTCTCTCAGATGACATGTTGGCCTGGTAAAATTTACTCCCTGCATTTCATCTAGTGTTGTTCTACAAGAGACTTTCAATAAATCATAGGCTGAATCTTTTCGTGTAAGTCATTTTGAATATCAGAGCAAGGTTTCCCGACTAACACCCTCACTCCATTTTTAGAATCATTGAATCAAAGACATGAAAGGAATGGGAGAGTTCAACTTCTCCATACCCCCTGACCAATGCACTCATTTCAGAGACGTGATGTAGAGAATAGAGAAATAGAGAAGCCTCTATTTGAAGATTCCCGGTAACAAGGAATTCAGTGCCTCATAAGGCAATGCCTTTGTTCTTTGAGGCATACTCATTCTACATGTATATTTATATAATCACTTCCATGTACTTATCTGAGTGTAATACCTTATATAACTGTTGTGACAGATGGTATGAGTGGTACCAGATGTATAACTGATGCTCTTGGACTATCCCTGCCCATACCCTGAGTCATTCTCCTGCTTTTAACAATCTACAGGGCAAAGTAATTTATTTATTTACTTATTAATTAACCAACTATAGAGCATCATATATGTTTGCTTAGCAACAAGAGTTCCTCTTGCACCATGAGCCCAGTGGTTTCTTCAGAATGCCTACATGAAGGATTTCTCAATAGTTTTAGTAGCTTTCCTAGCTGACCAGGTGTGGCTCCAAATATAGCCATCGAGGCCCTTCACCATCCATGTCCTTCTTCACTAGGTGTCCTATAATCTATCAACACTGTTTCTAAAATGTTCTCAGAACTGAACAAAATTCTCAGATATCCTCTGTCCAGGAGGTCTATTTCTTCCTTGATATTATACCTCTGTTAACATGAACTTAGATTTCACTATTATCACATTTTTTTCAGTTTGATTCAAATAAGTAATTCATAGAGTTAGTTAAAGTAGGAGAGTGGGTGAATAATAAAGTCTGAATTTTAGTAATCTCAATTTGGCAATTAGGCAGAGGGCACAGCTAGTTGGTACAGTGGGTTGAGTGCTAAGCTAGGAGTCAGGAAGACCTGAGTTCAAATCTGGTCTCATATCCTTACCAGCTGTGTGACCCTGGGCAATGAACTGGGTAAGGACATGGCAAACTACTCCAGTATCTTTGCCAAGAAAAACCCAGATGAGTTCAGGAAGAGTCAGACAGGACTGAAACAATTGAAACTGAATTGGAGAGGGAAGTGTCTAATATTAATAAAAATAGTAGCTAGTATTTATTTTATAAATTTTTTGCTTTTTGGAGGGCATTTGGGGTTGTGACTTGCCCAAGGTGACAGAGCTAGTAAATATTACGTATCTGAGTCCGGATTTGAACTCAGGTCCTCCTGACTCCAGGGCCAGTGTTCTATTCACTTTGCCACCTAGCCACCCCCATAGCTAGGATTTATATTATCCTTTAAGTTTCCCCTAAACTTTATAAATATTACCACATCTCATCCTCACAACAACCCTGAGGAGTTGATATTATCATCCCCATTTTTCAGATGAGAAAACTAAAACTGAGAGGGGTTATATGACTTCCTCAAGGTCATATAGCTAGAAAATGACTGATGCCAGATGTGAACTCAGGTCTTCCTGACTGCAGATCTAGAGCTCTAGCTACTTTATGACCATAGTAATAGAGTAGACAAGAGGAAGCTAAAGGCCATATGATTCAACTAAAAAGAAAAAAAGGAGGGGGAGGTAGAGTTAGGATTGATAAATTCCAAAAACTGATAGAAAGGCTGACTGACTTAAGAGATAAGGAAGGAACAAGGATAACTCTGAGGTTGCAAACTCAAGAAGTCAGAATGATGAGAAGGCCATTAAAGGACTCACAGAAGGATAGACCAAATGTTCCTTTGGCAACCACAGAATGTAAGAAATTTTTTTTTTAAATCTTAAAGAAGGCTTTCAGCACATTGGGCAGATCGTTAAGGTGACAGAGGAGAAGGGGATTTTCAAGCTGTGGAGGGCAAATCAAAATGGACGTTCAGTTAAAGTCAAGTTGAATCAAGATAACATTAAAATAATAATAATAATAATAATAATGATAATGATAATAATAATAATAATAATGATGATAGGCTATCCAATGAGAGCTCAGTCCTTTGCATTCTGTCCAGTTTTGACAGTGATCAGGTACAAGATCCTGGCCTGGGTCTGCTTTCTCCAACCAGATCTCTAGAGTATTGAGGCACTTTCTGTGGATATGTCTCTTTTCCCTATTAGACTGTAAACTTCTTAAGGTCAAGCATGGTGTCACATCTCTCTCTCTCTCTTTTTTTTTTAAAGCCACTTGTGCCTTTCCTGGTACTGTGAACTGATTAAATTGTAATTTAATTTCCAAAATAATTTTTGAATGAATGTCTCATCTGTTGGATGATAAAGTCATTGAGGAAAGAGATTAATTTTTATATTTGCATCTCTCTCAGGTCCTAGCACAGAATCTGATATCTATTAAATGCTTAATAAATGTTTGATGTATGAATGAATGACTTTAATGTTTTCCTTCCCTATAAGAATTTGAAAACTGTCATTTCAGCAATAAAAATAAAAGCCCCTTCAATTCCAGGACATATGTGTGTATATGTATGTATGTATATGTGCATGTATATATTTATTTATAAATTCATTTATTTATGTGTGTGTTTGTATGTGTATGTGTGTATAGACAGAGAGACAGGGGGCATTTGTTTAATAACAATGACATTTGTTTAATATTTTAGGATTTACAAAGCACAATACAGGTCATCTCACTTTATGCTCATAACAACCCTGTGAATTAAGTTCAATTATTGTAAAGGTGAAGTGATTTGCCTAGGGTCACACAACTTACATTGGAGACAGTCTCTGTTGGAACTCAGATCTTCTATTTCATTTTCTGCATCACCTGGCTACCCATTTTATATTCCTTACTAAAGTTCAGTCACTGCCCTTTGACCATTTCTGGGGGATTTAAGCACATAGTCAATATCATGGTGGCACTTCAACAACCATTCTTACATGGCCAATTGAAATATGAATTGGTAATTAATTTTTGAAATTATAAAATGGGGGCAGAAATGAAATCAAAATTCTCAGTAAAGCTTTAAAGTTAACATGTCCATATTCTTTCAACATTATCAGCGCCATTTGGTGATTTGCTGGTCTTTACTGTGGAAGTTTGGAATTTGTCTTGGATTTAAATATCATAGGACAAAAAGGTCCTTATGGCAGCAGCACCTAATAGCTTCCCTTGATTCAATACATGTTATTAGAATGTGATTTTTGGCTAATTCATGATTTGTAAATTATGTATGTAATATATGTAAATTATGACCCTTTGGTTTTTTAATTGGTTTGTAAGGGACTTCTAGATTCCCCTTGGAAATCTTGCTTCCTGCTATTGCTCCTCTATATTAGTTACTTGTAAATTTACTTATTGTATTGACTATAAGGGAAAAGTAGTTGGGGGGACCAGAACAAGACAAATTGTCACTTACACTGGCAGTCATTCTATCTCTCCCTGCCTCTGTGTTGCCTAGCTATCCAGGTTGTTCTTTTTCCTTCATTCTCAAAGAGGACCATGACTTCAGGGAGGTAATGCCTTGAGTTGCAAGTGAATTGGGGAGGACTGTGCAAAGTCAACAGCTTCACTTTCTTCTCAGGAACCATTTGGATACAGTTCCAAGACATAGATCAGGACAAGTGTAGAGGGCCCTGGATGCAGTGGGAGAGCATGGCTTTTTCAAGCTAGGGTCTTTCCTATGACTCATTTTGACTGAGGCAATGTCCATTCAGTGATTAAGGCTAGGTAAGAAATGAGACAGAGAATGGCCTCTTTACCTAGCCTCTCCCCCCAAAAAATCAATCTGGGAGAGGAAGACCCTCAGACTTTCTTGCCAAAATGGAAACAATTGCTATTTACATTCACTCTGAGTCATCAGGACCCAAAGAACAACCAAGTAGAACTTGGCCTGTAACTTACTGCTCTTTCTCTTTCTTCCTCTATCCTCCCCCCCACCTTTTCTTTCTTTCTTTCTTTCTTTCTTTCTTTCTTTCTTTCTTTCTTTCTTTCTTTCTTTCTTTCTTTCTTTCTTTCTTTCTTTCTTTCTTTTGTCTTCCTTTCTTTCAATTCCATATCTTTTTAAAAAAATAAATTCATTTATTTTCTTGTTTACATCATTCAATTCCACAAGATTTTGAGTTACAAATTTTCTCCCCATCTTTCCCCTACCCAACACTTCAAAACAGCTATCCCTCTGTATAACCCCTCCCCCAATATGTTCTCTCCTATATCCTCCCTCTTGCCCCTCTGACTTTCTGGTAGGGCAGGAGGGATCTCCCTACCACAGTGCCTGCATATCTTAATTCCCAGTTGGATGTAATTAATAATAATAACATAAATATATATGTATATATATGTATATATACAAATATATTTTCAACATTTCATTATAAAACTTTAAATTCTAGATTCCTTCCCTTTCTCCCTCGTCACCCACTCCCACTGGAAGGACAAGCAATTCAATAAAGGCTGTACATATGTAATTACACAGAACATCTCCACAGTGGGCATATTGTGAGAGACAGTTTATATGTCCCTCCTTCCTATTCATCCCCCCCTTTTCTATTCTCTACCCTGTCCCTGTGCCTTTACAGAAGTGTGTAATTCCAGGAACCCTCCCCCATAACCTGCCCTTGCCTCCATTATCCTGCCTCTCATCCCCATCCCTGCTACTCTCCTATGTGGCAAGATACCCAGTTTAGAGTTTATGTCATTCCTTCCCTAAGCTAACTTTGATGGGAGTAAGGTTGATCCTTTCCCTTTTTCCTTTCTGTTCTTCTCCCCCATTGTAAGAATTATCCCTTCCCTCTTCTATGTGAGATTATTAACCCCATTATTAACCCTGTCTCCTCTCATTCAAACCCTCTCCCACCTCAGTATTTCACCTTTTAGAGCATCGTCCCTTCCTATTCAATTGATCTTGTGCCCTCTATGTACTCATATATACACATACTCTGATATGTGTTCATATGCATATATTAACCCCCCTATATAGACATGTGTATGTGTATACATATATATAATATGTATATCTGTATCTGTATATCTATATCTGTATCTGTGTATATGTATACACACACATTTGTATTACCTTCATCTATCCTCATACTGAGAAATGATACATAAGTTACAATTATTGCTTTTCCATGTTGGCATGTAAAGAGTTCAACTTTGATAAGTTCCTTATGATTTATTTTCCATGTATATGTTCTCATGCATCTTGTATTTGAGTGTCAAATTTTCTTTTCAGTTCTGTTTTTTTTCACCAAAACTTCTAGGGAATCCTCCACCTCACTGAATGACCATATTTTCCCCTAGAATATTATACTCAATTTTGCTGGGTAGGTGATTCTTGGTTTTAATCCTACCTCCCTTGATCTCCAGAATATCATATTCCAGGCCCTTTGGTCCCTTATTTTAGAAGTTGCTAGACCCTGTGTTATCCTGATAGTGTTTCAACAGTATTCAACTTGTTTCTTCTTGGCTGCTTGTAATATTTTCTCCTTGATCTGGGGACTCCAGAACCTTGCTATAATATTTCTAGGAGTTTTCTTTTGGGGATCTTTTTCAAGAGGTGATTAGTGAATTCTTTCAAGTTCTATTTTGCCCTCTGGTTCTAAAATTTCAGGGCAATTTTCCTTGAGAATTTCTTGAAGGATATTTTCTAGGTTCTTTTTTTATTGTGGCTTTCAGGAAGTCCAATAATTTTTTTAACTTGTCTCTCCTGGATATATTTTCCAGGTCAGTGGTTTTTTCAAGGAGATATTTCACATTTCCTTCTATTTTTTCATTTGTTTGGATCTGTTTAGTAGCATTTTGGTTTCTCATAAAGTCATTTGCTTCCACTTGCTCCACTCTAGTTCTGAAGGAATTATTCTCTTTAGAAAACTTTTGAGATTCTTTTTCCATCTGACAAATTTGACTTTTTAAGGCATTCTTCTCCTCACTGGTTTTTTGGGCCTCTTTTGCCATTTGAATTAATCTATTTTTTAAGGTGTTATTTTCTTCAGTCAGGTTGTTGACTCTCTTTTCATGATTTTCTTGCATCATTCTCATTTTTCTTCCCAATTGTTCCTCCACTTCTCTTATTTGGTTTTCAAAATCTTTCAT
>JAQQSW010024434.1:0-10088 GCA_028646575.1 Pseudocheirus occidentalis | reverse complement strand
GGAGATCATGGACAAGAATCTCAAGAGGCTAGGAACATAAGGAAAAGATAACCATCTGCCCTGCTGAGATGATGGATGCACTGAAGCTTATCCTCGTGACAGTTAAATTACTTTTAAAAGCAGAATCTTTTTTTTTCCTTTACTAAAATTTAACTCAAAACAAGTTGAGTCAGAAGATGAAATGTTCTCCCTCCCCCCCCCAGGAATAACAATGTCACAAAGTCACAAACATCAGATATTTAGTAATAAAGTTTCATAATGTCAAACAGGAGGAAAATGTGCAATATTGCATTTGCTATTACTAATAGTAGTGGTTATAAAGCTCTGTGAACCATAATCCTTGCTCAGAACAATCACATATTTCTACAGCTTCAACCCATACATCAAAATTTACTGATGTCTGTCAAAAACTCACAAAGTTAGATCCATTCTAGAACTTTTTCTTTCTAGATAATTAACAGAACCACAAATGAAATTTAAAGTACATCTTGATGTCTCTTATTAATGCACCAGCTTCCCTCATGATGGGTCAACTCTTTGGCAAATTACCAGGGAAAAGGCAAAGAAAACTAAAATGACAAGAGTTTTGTTTTCTTCAGTTCAGTTAGTTGATTGAATCACTATACTATATTAATATTTTACATTTGTATAGGGTTTCCCCCCCGCCCAAAGCAATACTGTTAAAGTGACAGATGAGGAAAATGCTGGGAACCCTGGAATAATTTATTTTAATTAATTATAATTTTAGACACATTAGCTGTGTGACTATAAGCAAGTAGCTTAACCTCTGTCTGCTTCAGTTCTCTCATCTATAAAATGGGAATAATAATAACACTTCCCTCCCAGGATTGTGGTGAGGATAAAATGAGCAAATATTTGTAAATTGCTTTGTAACCCTAAAACACTATGCAAATGATAACCATTATTATCATATTAATTAATAATAACAATACTGCCACAAGCTATGTGATATTGAAGAAAGCAGTTGAGCTCTCTGGGCCTTCTCAGAAACTAAAATTATTCTAACCCAAGAGTATGGACAGGTAGGTGCCATAGTGGATAGAGTGACAGGTCAGGAGTCAGGAAGACTCATCTTCCTGAGTTCAAATTTGACCTCAGACACTTACTTAGCTGTGTGACCCTGATCAAATCACTTAACCCCACTTGCCTCAGTTTCCTCATCTGTAAAGTGAGCTGGAGAAGGAAATGACAAACCACTCTAGTATCTTTGCCAAGAAAACCCCAAATGGGGTCACAAAGAGTCAGACACAACTGAAAAACAACAGAAAACCCAGGAGTTGGCATCCTATGGCTTGAACCAGAGATGGCACACATAGCTATGTTGCTTCTCATCCTTCTATAATACCAAAAAAAAGAGCACACATATAATCTAGAGGGCATGATTCTCCAATACTTTCCAAAGAGTACATTAGTAAAACTTCATATATTTATCTTCTATTAGCAGATCAGTCCCTTGGTGTTTTGGATTCTCTCCTTCCCCTCGACTCCCCTGCCCCCATACATAGTCTAATCTTCAATACTTTATGGGATCATCAGTATTTCTCTATTCTCTCTGCATTCTATTGACTTTAGAGCTTGCCGTTCCAAGTATCATATCTTTCCAGGGCTTTGATCATCACAGTCTATGAAAAGGCTGAAATTATTCCATGGAGATTAGTACTGGGATTTGACACATAAACACTCTGGGTTTCAAGTCACAAAAGGATATCCTTCACCAGCTCTGGCACTCACTCTCTCCATGTTCCAAACCCCTAAAGGGATTTGCACCCAAAGTGGTTGAAATGTCTTTCAAAGATCTACACCCAAAGTCATCTCCAATCCCACTCAACACTGACTCATGGACTGCTCTGACTCATATCTCACACTTCGAACACAGAAGTGGCTCCAAGGGTTTGCAGGCAGAGGTGCTAACTGCCTACATGCATACAGTTCTTTTGTTCTCACCACTCTCCCCTGTTCCTCTCAGTAGATGCTAGCTCACCATCCCACTCAGTCAAGCCCAATTACATAGAGATTACCCTAAGGGACCACACTCAAGAGAGATCATCCTTCCTAACTTTTCAAGTGCTACAGCTACTCAGGGACTGGCTCACAACATCCCATGGTCATGGATGCACTCTTTCTGCTCCTTTATAGTTTATAGCCCCAGGGATGATGGACTGTTGAAAACCAACCACATGTCCCACAGTAGCAATCTGACTTCCCCAAAGCTCTCATCCTTCATAATTGGAAGCTGTAGAGAGTCAACCTTTGGAGAATAAAATATAGGATGGGTATATGTCAATGGGGAATGTGAGAAGGTCAAGGAATGGATGGTTTGGGAATAGTAAGAAGACAATTAGAACATAATTGGGGAAGGTCTAAGGTAATTTGGCTTAGGATGGGACTCGGGGTAGGGAATGGAAAAGGGAAATAGGCACCAAAAGGAATGGAGGGAGCTGAAAACAGGGACCTTTCCCTGCCCCCACCTCTATCTGTAACACAATTTTGCTGAGGCTAACTCTGCTGTGTCAGTATGGATGTGTTTGTGGGTAGGTGTGGGTCTCTGTGCATCTTTGTGTCACTGAAGGTGGGTGTTTGTGTTTGGGTGAGGGCATATTTCAGGGGATGTGCCTGACTGTGGAGAGCAATATGGCTTTTTCAGGGTGTGATGTAAATGGATGTGGGCGTTGTGTGATGGTATGTTGGTGTGTGCAAATCTACGTGGAGGTTTTTATCTGTGTCAGCATAGATTTCTGCATGTGTATCTCTTTGTCCCTGTGTGGGGAGATATGTATCTGAGTGCATGTACACGTGGGGGAGCTCATCTGGGTGTTTGTTTGTGTGTATGTATATGCTCATGTGTGGTATTTATGTGGGTGAGGGGTAGGGATATGTATATATGTGTATGTGTATGTGTATGTGTGTGTGTACAGCCATAAGTACACTTCTGGGAAGGTAATGTAATCCACTGTAGTCTTCTGTCCACAAAACAGATGTTCTCTTAGCAGCTACTGGCTGTTCTCATTAACGCTTCCTCCCTCAGGTTGGTGGGAGCGTGTCTGAGTGAGTACTTGTGTTCTTGTTTTAAAGCAGGTGTGGGAACCCCAAACCCTTGTTTTATTCCCTCCCAGAGTTACCTGCCATTCTCTTATACTGTTCTTATGAGGAAATGGCCCTGCCTGGGGAGATATTGAGTCCTGATTTTGTCTCTCTGACTAGTTTGTCCTTCTCTTGCCTCTAGCTAGTTACTTGTGAATGGTGTTAGTATGTTCCCCAGCAGCATTCAAAAGTGGTCACTAAACACTGGTGCAGGAAGAATGTTTATGACTATTTCTGGCCTGATGAGATCTATATTGCATAGAAGATAAATCGTCCAGATGTTAAGTAAATCACAGAATCATAGGTAGAAGGTATTGGAGAGGTCATTGAGTCCAAACTCCTAATTTTACAGATGAGGAAATTGAGGTCCAGAAGTATACTAAACAGTCTTCCTTTTAGCTAATTTTCACAAGAAAAAGACCAATGGAACAGTGAACAATGTTTATTTATTTGGACCCAATCAGATTTTCATATGTGCTTTTAAGCGTTTGACTTTATACATTGAACTGAGATAGGGTAATTGGTGGTCTCCACTGCTTGGATGCTAATTTAAATTGGTAGGGATTTTGTAGCAATTATTCCTGAAAAACTTATTTATGCAATTGTTTTTATCCCTGTTTTTCTTCATCCTTTCTACATAATAAGACTATTTTACTCAATTTTAGTCTCGTTCACTTCCACTGATCTTTTTCTGCATAATTAAGAGTCTAATTAAGTTTTTCTCTCTGAGCAAATGTCATCTGAGAAACTTGGGTAGCTGCAGATTGTAGCAGAAGAAAAATTCATTGAGTCTCAGGGAAAAAAAAGTTTAATTTCTTCTTTCAAAGCTGTATCAGGACCATGTTTCTGTTCATTCATTCATTCCCTCATCAGATATTAATTAAGCATCTGTAATGTATTGGATGCTATGTTAGTGCAGAATACAAAGATGAATAAGAGAACTTCAAGGAACTTACAATGTAGTCAGGAAATTATTACACACACACACACACAGAGAGAAATAAAAGGATCATACAGTTTTAGAATGGGAAAAGACCTTAGAGAGCATCTATCATTTCTTCAATACTGCAGATTGATTTGAAAGAGACAAAACTGACAGAAAACCACAACTGACTAGATTTGGAGACTAAGGGAAAGCGAGGAGTCAAAGGTCATAGGACCATAGCTCTTGAGTTGGAAGGGCCTTCAAAGGCCATTAAAGACCAACTCCCTCATTTTACAGATGAAGAAACTATGGCCCAAGCTGATGAAGATATGGGAAGGAAGCAACAGAGACAGGCTTCCAACTGAAGCTCTCTGACTCCTGAGCTATCATTCTTTCCATTGTATATAAAACCTGGGTGTATGAGAAAATGGTGGTAGCGTTAATAGAAAAAGCAAAGTCAGGAGGAGCTTTTGGCTTGAGAGAAAATATTGGCAACTCAGTTGACATGTTGATTTTTAAGCAGACTGCTGAACACCCAAGTGGAAATACCAAACAGGTTGTAAATTCAGGACTGGAACTAGATTTGCGTGTTTCTCCTCCTTTGGCACCATAAATATGGACATTCTCTGATGTGCCGTCTTCAGCTGAGTTGTCGAAGCCATGAGCATAGAAGGAGCTTAGCAAAGGAGAAAGGAGAGAGTGAAAAAAAGAGGGGAACCAAGGGCAGCAACTTGGTAAGTGCCTGTGTTGAGATGGCAGCTCTCCCCGGCATGGTGCATATGCCTTGCTGAGCAGCATTTGGAATGATAAGTATCAGAATCAAGTTTAATCCTCCCAAGATCCTGAAAGATAAAGATCCCAGTCAACAGGTTCTGTCTCCTTGCTATGGCTCACAAACTCTTACCTGCCATTTTCTTTATCACTATGATTCATAATCACCTGCTGCTGAGGTAAAAATAGCTTTCCCTGTTAATGAATAATAATAAAATTAATAATTAATTAAATATAGCAATACCTAGGCTTTGTTGAGTACTTTAAGGTTCTCAAAGCATCTTATAAGTATTACCTCATTTTGTACTCACAATAATCCTGGGAGCCAGGTGTTATTCTTATCATTATTTTATAGTTGAGCAAACTGAAGTAGAAGTTAAGTGACTTGCCCATGGTCACACAACTAGTAAGTATATGAATCTAAATTCGAATTCAGGACTTCCTGACTCCAGATCTATAGCACTATTCAAGGTACTACTTTGCTGTTATTACTTTCGTTTTTTAGCTCCATAACAGGGACCCTCCCTCTGTTGCCATAACTCTCTATAACCTCTTCTTCTTTACAGTAGTGTCTATTCACCTATATTTCTCCCACTCAGGTCCCAGTTCTTGTGATCTAATAGTTCCCATGTCACTCTCCTGCCCTTCTCAAGGAGGTGAATGCCTGACTCAGTCTTGCACTACACTCTTATCCCTGTCCTTAGGGACTTCAGGATATATTTTGATGCCCCCTTCAAGTATCCTGGCTTCTCAGTTAACCAGCCTCTTCAGCTTCCATGATCTAAATCTCTGCTCCTGTCTCTGAGAAACAGGTGGTCTTTCCCTCTAGCAAGGCTAACCCTTCCATTTGTGCCCTTGTTTTCATGTCCTCTAAGTAAATGACTCCAAATTCAAAGTAATCAGATCTAGTTTTACCCTTAAACTCTAGTCTCACATTTCTGATCATCTCCTCTCTTTAAGGTTTAACACAGGTATTATCTCCTCCTTCTAGATTCCCTCCCACCTATCCCTCCACCATTTTAAATGCTCTCTTCTTCTTCACATCATTTTATATTATTTATCTGCATATATGTCCAATGAGCTCCAGTAAAATAAAAGTTCCTTGAGGGCAGAGATTATTTTGTTTTGGTCTGTTTCCATAGTACCTAGGAAAGTGTCTTACATGTAGTAGAAACTGAATAAATGTTTATTGAATTATATTAATTAAATAATACAATAAATATAATAAATATAAATAAATAAAATTAAAATTTTCCTGTCTTCAGATTCTTCCTGTCCAAGCCTTTCTGCTACCCCCAACTCAGTGTCTTTGTTGCTTTAGACAGCATTTCTAGCTTGGATCCCTGGCATATAGTTTTTCTTCTGTGTTTGGGCAGACTGTGATATCAAAATGTTAGAGTCTGGTAAGTATTCACAGAGGTCCCTTGCTTCACCCATAGCTGCTTTCTAAGCTTGCTTAGTTATTCCTAAATATTCAAGATGCTGTTCCCATCATTTCTCAGGGCTTCAGTTTTTTTTTTAATCTGCACTTAGCATCTGTGGCGCACCCCCCTAACCCCCACATGCAGGAGCCTTCTGGAAAAGCTATCCTAGGTCCAAAGTAGTCGGTGGCTCTGCAACAACTTGAAACCATTGCTCAAAAGCCCATCCATTTCTTTATTCACATTAATTAGTGAGAAGACAATCAGTTCAAAACAAAGGTATCAGATTTAACAGCACAGTAAGAGGAGTCACAATAGAATATTCTCCCTATAAACTTGGAGCAAACCTTCCCACAAATCCCTACACCATCAGTGAAGAAAGCACGCACGCACACGCACACACACACACACACACACACACACACACATAGGAAATATGCATGGAACTGCATGTGCATAGAGAATACACGTGACTGGGACAACTCCTGCCCTCAAAGTCACAGCATTACCAGTCTATAGAATTGCAGCATTCTTCTGGACTGCTTCCCACTGGGCATCCCTGTCCATCTCCACTGCTCCTTCCCTTTTCTCTCTCTCCTGGGCTCTTCACACTGCTGCTACTTCCTAGGTTTCAGCCGATTTCCTCAGCTGAGATGCTATGTCTCCCACACAAGTAGAGGAGGGGGCTCTCTCATCCTTCTCTTAGCTTAGAGCCCACAGGCTGAGTGTCAGCTATTTCAGAAAAGCAGGACTCTCACTTACATAGTCATTGGATTAGGGAAAAAAGTACCTTATTGTATAAGGACAGAGAGAGGTTGGCAGCTGCCAAAGCCTGCCCCTGGGTCCAAGCTCCTGTGGAATATAGACCAGTCAGCCAGCTGTTTAGAGCCCATAGCTTTGTTCTCACCTTCTCCTAATAATGGAATCTCTCCCCTTGTTTCAAACTATTACTATTGTTGCTGTTGTTAGAATTACTGTTATATGACTTAGAGTTATAAAGTCCCTTTTAACCCCAGTTAGTTCCTAATTACCAGCATGCATTACCCCTCAAACAATTTGAGGGGCTGCCTCCCAACCAACAGGAAAGGCCTATGTGGATAGGAGGCACTGTGCTCTTAGGTTCCCCAAGAGCAATCCCCAAGATCAGCTGGGTCTCTCACACAAATAAAGAGACAGGAGAAGAAAAGAACCAAAAAAGGGAGGTGAGACTGACATGAGGTTGGCTTTTCCTGCCTCTAAATTTCTTTGTTCCAAATTCCTATGTTTTGTATACAGGTATGGCTGGTCTCAAACCTCCCAGGCTCTGAGAGATGTCCGTAAAATACAAAGTGAAGGAGATGGACCAAAAATGACCTCTACACTCGAAATCCGGCACCTGAAATTGTGATTTTCTACCAGTCAGTGTTGTTGCCCTCATCTATGGGGCCTCTTTCCTAAAGGGCATTGTTAGTGCATCTCTGCTGCTCCTTGCTGCTCCCTCTCTCAGTTTCTTACTGCTACAAGATTTATAGAATCATGGACAGTTTAGCTGCCAAGCAGCTTAAAGAGAATCTAGCACATTTATTCTTTGAGGACAGAAAAATGAACAGAAGTCAAGTGGTTCCCCCAAACCAGAACAAGATTTCATTACTTTTTCCCTTGAAACCTTACGTGCACATGTAAGATTGCATGCTGTCTTCAGGAGGGAGAGAAAGAGAAAAAGTTAGGAACTCAATATCTTATAAAAGTAGATGTTGAAAACTATCTTTACAAATAATTGGAAAAATAAAATACTATTAAGTGGGGGAGAAAAGAAAAGAAACGTTACATGTTATACTATCAGGAGGCTCTGGATTTGTAGGAGTGCACTGTGGTTAATGATTCCCTAAGAGATACTTTGGATTTTGAAAAGTTAATGAATTTTCTAATGTTGGCCTATTCCATAGAGCAGTCGGAGCAATTTATCAGGATACCACTCAATCCATGAATCAACATGAATTTACTGAAGGCCTACTGAAAGCAGGGACCTGCGGGATAGACAAAGAGTTATTAGAAGCGATTAGTAATACTGATGGCTAATAATAACAGCTAACAATAATAACAGTAATTAGTACTTATACAGTGCTTTAAAGTTTGCAATTGTAATTACTATCTCATGTGACCCTAACAAAAACCCTGTGAGATAGGTACTATTATTAGCCCTATTTCACAGATGAGGAGACTGAGGCTGAGAGAGGTTAAGTCATTTGCCCAGGATCACACAGAGTGTCTGGGGCAGGATCATAATTCAGGTTCCTTGATTCCAAGTCCAGCACGCTGTGCCACCCAGATGTCTAGACAAGGTCCTTGTCCTAAAGGGGCATTAGACCTAAAATGGTCTAATTAGTGCCAGACCATTGGACAGAGTTTCTAAGGAACAGCATGTTCCTACTGAGTTCGTTCTCCTCTCTACCACTGGAAAAGTACAAAACCTTTAGGGAAATGGTTCATTGTTCCTTGCATTAATACAGCTTTCCCAAATGTCTAACTTACTTCTAAGGCAGTTGTTTATGCTCTTAGAGAATATACTTTAAGGTCTTTTAGCAATGTATTATGTACAGGAAATTCCAGTAGGGCAAAATATGTATTAATATGAAATAATTCTCTTTTCATGTAGAGTCAGGTATGCCTGGTGGATATGTAAATCTTTCTTTCATAGATTATAGTTCATATAACTTTGGAATTAGTTTGTACATCTTGGGAATTAATTGTAAATCTCCTTTAAATAAGGAAAGGAACACATATTTTGAAATAACAAAATCTGGGCTCTGGAACATAGCCCAGAACAAAAAATTGTTGCAAGAAAAGACTAAGAAAGGAAGGTCAAAATAACAGCAATGAATCTTAGCTAACCTGTATACTTGTTTTATCTTGTTTGGAGAACAGGGAGAGGTTTGAAATGATCCAAAAGCTCCAGCCAGGTGGAAGAAAAAAAAAGGTTTTTAATCTTAGTGGCCTCCCCCAACTTTCCAAATAATACCTATATGTGACAGAGTAAATATAGCAGGTGACAGCAACTTTGAGCTAAGGGTTCAATTTTTCTAAAGTCATATTCAACCATGCTGTTGCCCTAGCCAGCTTCCCATCTGATCCATTTTCATGAAAACATTAGCACACCAATCTTACGTGTGCTTTGAGATCCTCAGACTGAAGCTGCTTATGCTAGCTGTGAAAAACTTTCCAATCATAAAAATGATGCCCGGCATTTATAGTGTGCATTAAGATTTGCAAAGAACTTTGCAAAGATTATCTCGCTTAACTTTCATAGCATCCTTGGGAGGTAGTGGCTATTATCATCTTCGTTTTACAGACGAGGAGACTGAGACAGACGGATTAAGTGACTTACCCAGGGTCACACAGCTAGCAAGGGCCTGGGTAAGGGTTTGAACTCATCTATGCTGACTTCTGGGTGAACTCTGTATCCGCTATATCACTTCACTTCCCCTTCTGTGTTTTGCAGTTAAGTCCTGACGTATTAGCTCTTTCTGAATTTGTACTTTTAAAAAGAAAATATTGATAACTTTATATGCTAAAATTGATTTGTTATCACATATGACTTACCTGCTTTCTATCTGTCCGATCCTGGATAAAGCATCTCTCCCCTCTGGGGCTCAGTTTTAACAACAGTAACAGACACTCATATATTGTTTGACTATGTGCCAGGCACTGTGCTAAGGACTTCACTTTTATGATCTCATTTAATCCTCATGACAATTCTGCCTTCTAGGTACCATTCTTATCTTCATTTTACAGATGAGGAAACTGAGGCAACCAGAGGTTAAGTTGACTTGCTCCAGAGTCACACAGCGAGTAAGAGTCTGAGGCCACATTTGAACTTAGTATTACTGACT
>JAQQSW010024433.1:0-10088 GCA_028646575.1 Pseudocheirus occidentalis | reverse complement strand
CTTCCTTCCTTCCTTCCTTCCTTCCTTCCTTCCTTCTTTCCTTCCTTCTTTCCTTCCTTCTTAATTTCCTTCCATCCATCCATCCATCCATCCATCCATCCATCTCTAATTGTATGTCCTGTGAACACACCAAATTCAAAATGTCAAAAACTGAACTCATTTCCTTTTCCCGAACTGAACCCCTTTTCCAAACTTCCTTTTTGCTGTCAAAGCACCACATTACTTATAGCCAATAAAGTTCATGATCCTCATTTCCTTTCTTTTGATCTCTTCCCATATCCAACTAAAGCTATAGTAACCAGTATACCAATGGATTATTTTATAGAGATAAATATATAATTATAGAATTCACCTGGAAGAATAAAGTATCAAGAATCTCAAGGATAATATTTTAAAAAATAGGAAAGAAACAGAAATCACTACCAGAACTCAAACTCTATTGCAAAGCAGTAAACATTAAAATGATTTTGGTACTTGTTAAAAAAATAGAACGATTGATCAATGGAATGAAATTGGTACACAATATACAAAAACAAATGAACACAGCAGCATACTATTTGAGGAACTCCAAAACCCCATTCACTACTTAACAAAAGTTGTTGGAAAAACAGGAAAGCATATTAGCAGAAATTAGATATAGACCAACATCTCAAACCACTACCATAACAAGCACAAAATAAATACATGACTTAGATTTAAGAGTCGGTATCAGAAACAAATTTGAGGAACAAGGGAGAAAACAATTTTCAGATTTAGTAAAAGGTAACATTTTTTACACAGACAAAACTAATGTAACTAAAATAAGGAGGCAAAAAGATGACTCAGGTGAAAATGTCACCAAATTTCTCTTATAAATGTCTTATATCCAAGATATATAAAGAACTGATTTAAATATCTATGACTAGCTTATCCCCAACTGATAAATGGTCAAAAGATAAGAACAGGCAGCTTTGGAAGGAAGAAATCTAAGATATACACAATGACATAAAAATTCTCCAAAACACTTAAAATTAGAGAAATTAAAGGCTCTCTGAGTTTCTACCTTATACTTATCAGATTAGTAAAGATGACAAAATAGGAAAGTGACAAATGTGAAAGGTTTTATAGGAAAATGTTGGGTCTCTTGTTGGTAATGGGTTGAACCGGTCCTCAGCTAACAGGAGCACATGTGATCACCTGGGGGCAGAATGCAAGGGCTGCACCTGTTTGCAATAAGCAGGATAATCTCTCCACCTTCGGGGTGATGCACATTGGCTCCCTGTGGCAAGGGCATGGCCAGGGGAGGAGCCTTAAGGAGCCCTGGAGAAAGGACTTAAATACAGGCTACCCAGAGGCAGAGGGAGTTCCAGCCACGCCAGGCTTAGAGAATGTAGCTAGAAGCAAGTTCTGTGTCCTGAGTTTTCTGTGCAGCTGTTTCTCCCAGAGTAAGCGGGAGCCAGGGACACCCGAAGCCTGTTGAGGAAGGGTATAGGGGAGACAGACCTATACATCCTGACCCAAAAACCTAGCAGGAAAACAGACACATTGAAATGTGTTTACTTTTATCATATATACATATATTTTACACATGAGTATAGATACAGATATCTATACACACATAGACACATAGCCATTCATCATGTGTGTCATTATGCAAGATCCTGTTATAGTACTGTCTTTGCATTTGGGAATTTTTAAAATTTTATAATTTCCAAAAAATTGTTCTTGTCATATTAGTATGTTTATCATATTCCTTCTTTCTTCAGCTTGGACAAGTTTTAAAGGACCCCTGAAAATTAAAAAACAACAAACATATACATACACACATGTGTATGTGTGTATAGATAGATAAACAGATAGACAGACAATAGACAGATAGACAGATAAATAGATGATTGATAGATAGACAGATAGATTCATGATTGGTAGATAGATAGATAGATGATAGATAAATAGATGATAGAAAGATAGATAAATAGATACATAGATGCATGGATGCATAGATAGATATAGATAGAGAGATGGATGATAGATAAATAGATAGATAGAGAGATGGATAGAAAGAAAGAAAGAAAGAAAGAAAGAAAGAAAGAAAGAAAGAAAGAAAGAAAGAAAGAAAGAAAGAAAGAAAGAAAGAGATGCATAGATCTTAGTGGCTTAGGTATTGCATCTAAGAGTAATATAGATATAATCTGAGTGCATGTAGATTAGCTGTGGTAATAAAAAGGAAGGAGTTTAGAAAAAGACATTCTTTTTGTTCTTGTTTATTTGCTGTTGTTGATCATTGGTTATTGAAATAGCCTTTTATTTGTCTTTTAGAAGCTGCAACAATTCCCCCAGAAAGCATTCAGTGCTCACCACTGGATTCTCTCCTAAACAAAATGTATTTATTTTCAGCATTTCAACTTTAAGTTAAACAGTCCTTTAAAAATAAGTGCATGGCTTCTTCATTTACTCTTCTGCTCACTGTTTTCTGTCTAACTCATGAAAATAGTACACATTCCAGGAAATGACTTTTTTAAAAATGGTTATTTTTGTTGAGTAATATATGGTGTACTCTGTAATATTAGTCTGTGTGCTTGTGGAAAGTACGACCCTGTAACAAGGGTCATATAAACCCTCTAAGAGAACTTGTGGAAAGGAAGAGAGCCTAACAATCTGAAAGCTCAATATGAAAAAAAAGAGGAAGTATCATTTCATAGAAAAAGTCAACAGATTTTAATTTTTGTTAATATTTGCTTATAATCAGTGTTATTGCACCATGAGAAGACATATAGACAGGCCCACATCCTGTTCCTTGGAAAATTAAGGGTGAATCTAATCAAAAGGCAGGATCTCAAAAGTTTTAGCTCTCAGGCTTTAATGGAAGAAAATATCACAAGACTGCCTCCTATACAACAAAATTGAAACAATCAACAAAGCCAGCTTCAAGCAATTCTTTTCCAAGAAGGGAACAAAGATCTACATGAAATGACCATCCCAAGTCCCACTACTTCTCTATGCAATACAGCTCCTTAAAAGCTTTCTTAGGAGGTAATTACATTAACCTCTTTGTGATCTTGAGAGGCTTAAGAGTCCAACTTGATTAAATTACATGGCTGAAAGAAACACTTTCAAATCAAGCTCAATCCATGACTCTCTATGAGAAATGCCTGCTCACAAAATAAACACTGCATGTCTCAACTTGGCACTCCCTGAGAGTACATAACTAGGAGAAAAATAGGAAACCCTATTCTTTTTGCCTTAGGATACTTGGGAGAAATGTTTTGTTTGCTGTCCTGGGCAGATGTCATGATATCTTCAATTTAAAGCACTTTTTGAGAATCAAGATTCAACTAGTGAAAAACCGATCAATTATAAAAAAAATGAGTGCCACAATTCATGATTTTACAAACAAAATAAGCTTTTATTTCAATTTTTTAGGGTAGAAATCATGTCCTCAAATTAATTAAAATTTCCAGTGCCTGGTTAAATTTAATTCAACATTTACTAAGAATGGATTATGTATAAGGGGTAGAGATGGTGGTCAGCCTCTGACAACATGGAAACCCTAGAGATCCTGCTTCTTGGAGAATAGTGATGACATGGCATGGAAGCTCTTCATGGAGACTGTGGGACATTCTTAGACATGCTATATCTGGTTCTTGTTGGCTAATCACATAGTAAGGAGGCTCTTTGGTTGTAGAGACATTCAAAAAGCTCTGCCAGTTTTAGTTTAAATCCCATTGGTCTTTCTCTCTCCACAGCTTCCGTGGGGGATCTTAGTGACTCCTTTGCTAATGATCTCCAGTGAGAGACAAGACTAGAAGGTAAAGAGGGCATGGGAGCTTTCTCCTCTCTGAAGCAATATGATCCTGTAAAAGAGCCTCCATACTGGCCCCTGGCTTCCTCCTTCCTACCCACATTTTAAAATGAAGGATATTGATTTGAAGAACGGGAGAGTGAGCCAATTGGTAGAGATACTGGAGTGGCTTGCCATTTCTTTAGCTCATTGTAAAGGTAAGAAATTTAGTCAAGCATAGTTAAGTGACTACAGCCACTAAGTGTCTGAAGTGAGATTTGCACTGAGGAAGATTTGACTATAGGCATGGCACTCTATCCAATATGAGACTTAGCTGCCCCTCTACTGGTGGAAAATAGTGCCCCAAATCCTTCTTCTCAGACCCTACTTTCAGTTCTCCCTACTGTACTTCAGCTAATCACTACCTCTACTCAACATCTCCACAGGGCAGGGACTTACACCTGAAAGAGGGCAGGGAGAGGTGATAAACATGGAATACAGAACTTTGGAATCTAAGGTAGCTCAGTGATCACTACAGAATTCAGCATACAATAGCTCTTTTAAAATACCAGGTAATTTGGTATTTAGAAAACTATTAAGGACATTAAATTTTATTTGTTTCCTTGTTTGTTGGCAACCACACAACGTACATAGGCTGACTGAATTTGCTAGGTTCTTTGGAGGTTTTACTCCCCTAAGGCAGAGAACAAAATGAAGCTGGAACATAGGTAACCCTTCTAAGCATATTTTCTTTGGAAAAAAAAAGATAGGCAAGGCACATGAAACATATAGAAGGAAAGATAAATTTTTTGCTGCAACATATTGGTTTCAAGTTGCTTCCAGACAAGCAGATGAAAGAATAATAACTATTTAGTCAAACATGACAAAGAGAATCCTGCTTTGCCATGGTCTCAGTTATAAATCCAAAGGATCCTGTTTGTATTGAAATGATTTAGTCCCAATTGAACTGCATCAACTGCTAAAGCTCCAATAACATTAATTGGAAAAGAAAGGGAAAAGAATAATTAAAAACAAACGTTTAACAAATTAATCAGTTAAGTAAATCCTGTTCATCAAGTTCTGCCCCTATTGGGAAATATAGATTAACTTTCATTACATGACCCTGAAAGAAATAAAATGTACTGGAATCTCACCTCGTGATGGCTCAGATTAAGCCATAGGCAAAGCTTGTAGTGGATTGTAAGATCAGTATGAACCAAAGGTATAACTTGGAATGCCAAGAGGCTTCATTTTCTACATCTGGTTAGATTGTACTTTCCTTTGTCTATATCAGTGATTCAAATACAAAGTCATGATGAAGAAGCAACAGATGGAAAGAAAATACTTAAAGGTAAATACTGAAAATTCACATTTCCTTTTACTTTGATTAAATCTTCTAAATGGCAGGTCCCCCACTTTTTACAGATTCCTTAGTTCCACTCAGATGTGTTTATATTTTCGGCAGGATAGAAGCTGGTCCTATAGAGTATGTTATATGTGACTAAAGAGAAATAACAATTAAACATAACACAAACCCAGAAATTGTACAATGAGCATGGGAGACAAAGAAAACAGTGAGTAGAAGTGACTGAAGAAGCTATGTATTATATTCTCTGTCTTTTTCCCCTCTTTTTAAGATATGAAATACTTTATTTTTTACAAAAAAAATCAATGTTGTAAGGTTGAAAATAAATCTCCTGGGTTTGGGGGAGTCCTGAGGTGAGTTTTAACTTTGTTTTTTAATTTGAGATTTTCTGTTATGAAATAACAGGAGAACAAATAAGAAGAGGACAAGTTAAGATTTCAAATCAGTTGCAAATACTGATACTCTGTCAAGTATTAGAAATTTACACAGAAACTTCAAATCTTGTTTCATTCATCTGCTCTCTGTTCCATTCACAATTCCTGTGACTTCCTAGACAAAAATGCCCTCCTTCTAAGCTCAACTTTTCCCTTTATTTGTTTCCCTCACTAAAAGATAAGTTCATACAGGGCAGGAATAATATCTTTTTTCATTATATTCCCAGTATCTTATAACACATTGACTAGCACACAGCATTTAATGAAGGGTCACTTTCCTTTTTCTTTTCTTTTGAAAACATAGAATATGTGCACCAAAAAGTTTGTCTTTCATTTTATGACATGTTTCCTGTTGCTATCCATTTTTTTTTCTTTTTTTGTCAATTAAAATGTACTAAAAGCTACCTTCCAGGTTCACTTGGTTCTTTGCTTTGGACAGGTGAAACCTCCAAGGAAACTGTCAAATCCAGTTAGCCCATTTAAGGAGGAGGAGAGGAACAAAGAGGAGAAGGAGGAGGACGACGAGGAGGAGAAAGAGGAGGAGAAGCAGGAGGAGGAGGAGGAGAAGAAGAAGAAGAAGAAGAAGAAGAAGAAGAAGAAGAAGAAGAAGAAGAAGAAGAAGAAGAAGTTATTATCTCTAGTAGTTTTCTAAAAACCAAGGTCATACCTCTTTCCTTTCCTATTTCTGCCTTCCTCTTTCTTTTCCTTCTTTCTTTCATGTTTTATTTTGCTCTTTCTCTCTTTCTTTGTCTCATTCAACAGAGGCATTCAGAAAGAGAAAAACAGGGAATGAGATACAGCCATATCTGGTGCCTTGAGTCCCCATTTAGTCTATTATGTATGAGGCTGTCTAACTGAAGACCCAATAGCTATCTTGAAATATGTGAAGGCCTGACACATATAAGAAAGAACAAGCTTATCTTTTGTTGCTCTGAAGAATAGAATTAGTATGAGGGGATAACTATTTACTTTCCCTTTTCTACATTCTGTTAAATTATAAGTCCTCTCATACTTGTCACCTTTCAATTCACACTGCCACCATTCCACTCTCTTGCACTACATTTAAAAACTGCTAGAGTCCTATGGGGATATGATCAGAGACAAGGCAAGATAAGTAGAAGGCAGAGTACAAGCAACTGAGAACCAGAGCTGGAGATAGGGCCAGATCAGAACCCACCCACCTCAGGTAGTGCTGCCTTGTCCACAGTGGGAGATAGGGCTAGTTCGGAGTCCAGACAAAATGACTGTGAGGTACAGCATGGGGACAGGGTTAGCAAAACACCAAGAAAAGTGGGAAAAATAGAGAAATTAAAATCATGCAACTTCCATGTGCCCTTTTATACTTATACATATCTAACAAAAATAAAGAAGGAACAAGTTCAGGACTTAAAAAGAACTTTTGTAAATTAGTTCTTTACAAAGTTAGTTCCAGAAAAGAAGAAAAATTCTTTTTTACTTTTTCTTTTTTAAAAAAATTGTTATACAAGATGACTTTCTGAGAGGGGAGAAAGGAGGGAACCTGGGAGAAATTTAGATGATATGTTAAAAAAGAGGTATCAATAAAACAGATTTTCAAAAATTAAAGACAAGTCTCCAGTGGTTGTTGAATGAAAAGAGCTAAAGACGTTGACATATTTCTCAGCTACGCACCTTTGCAAAAGTTAATCATTTAGTGAGACATTAAGAATCTCATGAATAAATCCAGAAAAATAGAAATATTGGATTCATTTTTGTAAATCACACCACTACAAAATTTTATCAAAGGGAGCCTTTGAGGAAAGATTTAAAGGTAGAGAGTAAATAATTTAAACCTAAAAGATTCTAGGGGGAGCCAAGATGGCAGATTTGAGGCAACAAGCTAGTTGAACTTTTAACATTCTTCTCCAAATAACTTTAAAATAACCCCTCAAATAGAATGTTGGAGAAGCAGTGCCCACAAATGGTCTGGGGGAGACATTTTCCTGACCTCAGAAAAGCAGGATGTCTACAGGAAAGATTGGGATGGGGGTCTTGCTGGAGTGCACATATGGGACAGCAACAATACCAATCACAGCAGTAGCAACAGCTTTTTTACATCACAGTTCACTGGTGGGAAAAGGGCCAGACAAATTGTCAGAAAGAGATTACAGCACACCCTTTGCTGGCACTATTTGCAACTCTATTGCCCATAAGTAGATTTGAGTTATACTTTTTGGGTACAGAGGAGTACCTGTGGTTAATCACAAGGGATTAAGGACCCCAGTGACAGTTCTAGGGACAAGGGGAGTGCTAGTTCTTATGGTTACAGGGGAACAGAATTCCTTACTGAGCAAAGACCAGAGCAAAGATCAGGAGAGAACTGGCATGATCTCTCCTGGATCATACCACCCTGGAATCATCAAAAAATTGCAGACCCTCAGATTTAGCTCTGAAAACAGTATCATGAAAAAGCCTGAAGCTTGGTCAGGGTCTCTCCACCCCTAGGTGAGCAGAACGAAATTTTAACATTAATTTTCAAATCAAGAAATAGGCTGGGAAAATGAGCATACAGCACATGAAAAAATTTAAAAATAACTTTATTGTAAAAAAACTACTGCACTGTCAGGGAAGACCAAGATTCAAACTCAGAAGAAAATAGTAACATGAAACAGTTACAACCAAAACCACAGATATAAAGCTAATTTGACTCAAGACCAACAAGAATTCCCAAAAGCATTAAAGAAACTGATAAAAGTGGTAGATGAAAAATTGAAAAAAGAAATGATATTGATAAAAAACAACTTATGAAAAGAAAATTAACCAGTTTGGTAAAAGAAGCACAAAAAATACTGAAGAAAAGAGCATTTTTCAAAATTGCCCTAATGGTAAAAAAAAGAAAAAGACAGAAAAGTCACTAAAGAAAAGAACTCCTTTAAAGGCATAAGAGATCAAATAGAAAAAAGATGTACAAAAATTCACTGAACAAAATGTTGTCCTTATGTATTGCACAAGTGGAAAAAGAGTTGTAAAAGTTCACTGAAGAAAGCAATACCTTCATCATTAGAATTAGGCAAGTGGAAAGTAATGACTGCCTGAGACAACAAGAAATAAGAAAACGAGATATAAAGATGAAAAAAAGAAAAGAAAATGTGAAATATCTCATTGGAAAAAACAAGTTACATAGAAAATAGATTAAGGAGAGGTAATTTGGGAATTTTTGGACTACCTGAAAGCCATGAAGAGCTTAAACATTATATTTCAAGAAATAATAAAGGAAAACTTTAGATCCAGAAGGGAAATATAGAAATTTAACAAAAATCTGCCAATTCCTGAAAGACATTCTTAAATGAAGACAAACAGGAATATTATAGCAAAATCCAGAGCATCCAGGTCAAGGAAAATAAGAATCATTCCTCCATTATACATGCCACAAAGCAGGCTCATTAAGCTTCCACATTGATTAAATAGAGTCAGGGCAATATATACATATATATATATATATATATATATATATATATATATAATGTTCTAAGTGCTAGACTCTCATCCATTATACCTGACATAAAAGAAATCCAACTCTATCCTGAAAGACCCTGTATCTCTTACCTCCTGAGAAATGAATATACTCTCTTAAAGCACCCCTTCCTTCCCACTCCTACCCATATACACTCGGGACATAAAGGAAGTAGGAATGCTTCTTGCTCCTCACTGATTCCTTTAAACCCTTCTTCTAGCATCTTCACACAGTGACCTCCCCTTAAATCCAAATAGATCACCTTTTTGAGGTCCAAGTGGCTATTATACCAGCCCTAAGCCATTTTCCTTCCTTTCTCAGGAGTTCAATAAATAATTCATAATCTTCCTCACAACTAGAAATAATTCCCATATCCTTGGTTACATCAAATTTCCTGATGGTGTCCCTTAAAATACCTTTGCTTCAAAGTTCATAAACCTTTTTAATTCTCATGGACTGTTTCTTCATTTTATTTCATCCACAGAATGCCATCTCAAAATTCATTACTTCAAAATTCCTCTGTCTCTAGAAAGAACAGAGTTTAAATGGAGACTGAAGCAATCTACATGCTATTGTTTCATTTTCTTTCTTTTTTCCCATTGTTCACTCCAATAGTTACAACCCTTCTACACAACCCGACTGATGCCCAATGTGAAAGCATTTGCAGATCACATACTTGACAGTATGCCACCATGGACCATTTCACCATTCTGAATACTTTCTATTTGATGAGTTTTCCTGACACTACTATGTTGTAATTTTTTTCTGTTCTTTTTAAAAACTTTTTTGCTTTTCAGAGGGCAATTGGGGTTAAGAGACTTGCCCAATGTCACATGGCTAGTTTTTGTGTTGAGTGTCTGAGGCCAGATTTGAACTCAGGTCCTCCTGATTCCAGGGTATAACTCCATGCACAAGCAGATTCCCAAAAGAATGCTACTCTGAACAGCTTTTAAGATTTGGATTACACAGTAAGAGTGAACACTCTGTTTATTCCATTAAAAATCAAGGCAAACATTCACAATATAATATTCACAACATTACATCTTATCACTGAAA
>JAQQSW010024432.1:0-10088 GCA_028646575.1 Pseudocheirus occidentalis | reverse complement strand
AGACTCAGGAGGGAGCTGGGACCAGGGAAGAGGAACCAGGAAATCAGAGAGACTACCCAGAGTCAAAATGAAGAAAAGGCCTCCCCTTGGACCAAACTGAGGTTTGTTGGAAATCAAGGGGTGGAAGGATTATGTGGTTGTCTAAGAACTTTATTTGGAAACTAAAGTTAATGGTTACCCCATGAGTGGAAGATCAGTATATTGGGAACTGTTGATTCTGTGAATATTGTACTGAATCTTGATTTTGTAATGGAATAAACAGAGTGTTCACTAATACTGTGTAATCTGAATCTTAAAAGCTGTTCACAGTAGCATTCTCTCAGGAATCTACTGCTGATTGGCTTTACAGTAGTTCACCAACTTAATAATAACTCATGTTTATATAGCACTTGAAGTTTTGCAAAATGTGTTATCTCATTTGATCCTTGATGTAACCCTGTGAGGTGGGTACTTCATAACCCTCATTTCACAGATGAAGAAACTGAAGTAGAGAGGATTCAAGTGATTTGCCCAAGGTAGCAGAGCCAGCATCTGAGGCACAATGGAAATTAGGTCTTTCTGACTTCAGTTCTAGTGCTCTATCCAATATACCATCCTGTCTTCAATTTGGCTTTCCCCCACTGAGAGTCTTTCTGGGAAATAACAGCATCTATATCATTTTAATTCTACCCTAGAGATAAATTCAGTTTATTCCTCTAAATAACAGGCTAACAATAAACATATAAACAGAATATTTAGAATATTAGAAATTGGTGTAGATCCCAGCACCTCTTAATAAACATTCTCAGCAACAGTTAGAGCTAAACTTCCTGCTGAGTAACATTTTTATCTCAATTTTAACATCAAGGCCAGTCACAATTCCCAGAAAATTGATAATGCCATTTGTGGAAGTCTATGGGAATCACAGGTTAAAAGATTTGGAGCTTGAAGTGCCTTTGGAAGCATCTATCTAAGAACCATCCGTCTGTCTTATATAGACAGGGAAACTGAGACCAAGAGAAGCTAAAATGATTTGTCTAAGACCACATAGAGAGTAAATGTCAGAAGTGTAATGTGAATTCGTCTTCTGACTCCACAGCCAATGCTGTTTCCATGCTACTTCCCTTATTAGAGGCCTGTGAGCCACCTCTAGTGGCTGCTGCATATAGTCATCACTAGTATGATTCCAGTATGGCCTTGCTTCTACAACTGCTGCCCAAATATTCCTGTTACTCCAAATACTGTGGTTTACCACCTCTACACTTCCATGGCAATGCCATTAGTGAGCTCTTTTTATCTCCAAGCCAGGGTCACAACTTAGCACATGTTTACCTCCAAGCAAGGGTCACAACTTAGCAACATGTCTCATATTGCTTCTTCCTTTCTCTTCAATATATAGTTGAACTGGATGCCCATAGGGTTAAATTTGTGAAGAAAACAAAACCAGAGTAAACATGATGGATTTGGTGAACAGGAGGTCATGAAGGAATTAGAGTCCAAAGGAAGGATGAAGAATAGGTTTAGGAGGTATGAAGCAGAGGAATGGAATGGAAAGACAGGAGAATATAATCAGAGAGGGGGATTTGGGGATTTGAAATGATGGAGGTATTACAGATGACAGCAAGTAATAAGTGATAGCAAGATCTCAGGTATGTCTACTCCTTAGTGCCTGAGGTTGAGTAGAGATGTAGATCATGGGAGTTGAGGAGTTTGATGAACTTGAAGGCCAAAATATACAGTAGAATATCAACATGAATTTTGATGAAGATTGAGATTGCTGTAGAAGGTCAGGTGAACTGAAATACTTGAGAAAGGAGAATGCCTTCAAGGTCATTTGATGAAAGTAATAATAATCTGAACCAAGATCCTCTCCAGGGTGCACTCCTGACTCTCCTTTTAATACTTTCTTCTCTCTACAATGTTGCAGAAACGTCTTCAACCTTTAAACCAGGGGTCACTCCACCCATGGGCTTTACACACTGCCCTTAAAGCCTCTCCCTTTGTTTGACTGGTTCCTCCCAGAACCTCCAGTTCTTGTTTTTCAAATTAATTGATTTTTAGTTTTCAACATTCACTTCCATCAAATTTTGAGTTCTAAATTTCCTCCCCATTCCCTCCCTCCTCTCCAAGACAGTGTGCAATCTGATATAAGCTCTACATATATACTCATATTAAACATTTTTACATTAGTCATCTTGTGAAGAAGAATTAGAACCAATGGGAAGAAGAAACTACAAGAAAGAAGAAACCAACAAAAACGAGCAAATAGTTTGCTTCAATCTGCATTCACACTCCATAGTTCTTTTTCTGGATGTGGAAAGCATTTTCCATCATGAGTCATTTGGAATTATCTTAGATCATTGCATTGCTGAGAAGAGCTAAGTCTATTAAAGTTACTCATCACACAATGTTGTTATTGCTGTGTATAATGGTCTCTTGGTTCTGCTCACTCCACTCAACATCAGTTCATGTAAGAATTTCCAGGTTTTTCTGAAGTCTGGCCTGCTCATCATTTCTTATGGAACAATAGTATTCCGTTACATTCACATACCCCATGCTTGCTCAGTCATTCCCCAATTTATGGGCATTCCCTCACTTTCCAGTTCTCGGCCTCCACAAAAAGAGCTGCTATAGATATTTTTATGCATGTGGGTCTTTTCCCCATTTTTAATGAGTTCTTTGTGATACACAACTAGACTGCATTTATTCCTATGCTCTCTAATATTTTAATAAGAATAGGTATTGTATTTTATCAAATGCCTTTTCTGTATCTATTGAGACAATCATGTGATTTCTTTTAGTTCGTTGTTAATATGGTCAATTATGCTGATGGTTTTCCTAATATTGAACTAACCTTACCTTCTCTGACCTCTTTTTGTGGAGGTCTCTCCAGGCTTTACTAAAACCCTACCTGGTTATGGTTTATTGTCTTCATGATAAATTGTTGTAATCCCTTTACTAATATTTTATTTATAATTTTTGAATCTCTATTCATTAGGGAAATTGGTCTATAATTTTCTTTCTCTGTTTACATATCTATATATCTGCTGTTTTTGTTTTTTCCTTTGTCTGAGATCAGGATTGTTAACCCTGTTGTTTTTTTTTTTACTTCAGATTAAGTATTATATATTCTACTACAGCCTTTTATCTTTATTCTGTGTATCCCTCTGCTTCTGACATGTTTCTTGTAAACAACATATTGTAGAATTATGGGTTTTAATCCACTCTGCTATCCATTTCTGTTTTATGGGAGAGTTCATCCCATTCACATTCACACTTATGATTACTGTGTCTTTCTCTTCATTCTATTTTCCCTGTTTATGTTTTTCTCTCTTCCTTTCTCCATTTCCCTCCTCACTAACATTTTGTTTCTGACCACTACCCCCTCAATCTGCTCTCCTTTCTATCATCCCCCTCCCTTTTCTTTCCCCTTTCCCCTCCTACTTTCTGTAAGGTAAGTTACCTGAGTATTATTCCCTCTTTGAGCCAAATCTAGTGAGAGTGAGGTTCAGACAATGCTCATCTCCCTCCCTTCTTTCTCTCTACTTTAATTTGTCTTTGCACCTCTTCATGTGATGTAATTTACTCTTTTCTGCCTTTTCCCTTCCTCTTCTCCCAGTACAATTCTTTTTCACCTCTTAATTTTGTTTTATCGTCACATCAGTCAACTTATATCCACACTTTCTGTCTATATATACCCCTTATAAATATTGTAATAAAGAAACAGTTATCAAGAGTTACATGTATGTGAACAGTTAGTCCTTATTGAATAATGTTTGTTTTTTTCCTTGCCTCTTTACTTTTTTATGCCTGTCTTGAATCTTGTATATGAAGATCAAATTTTCTGTTGAGCCCTGGTCTTTTCATCAGGAAGGTTTGGAAGCCCTCTATTTCATTGGCTGTTCATCTCCTTCCCTTAAAGATTATGCTCAGTTTTGCTGTGTAGTTGATCCTTGGCTGTAATCCAAGCTCCTTTGCCTTATGGAATATCATATTCCAAGACTTCTGATCTTTTAACGTGGAGGCTGCAAGGTCTTGTGTAATCCTGACTGCAGTTCCATGATATTTACATTGTTTCTTTCAGGCTGCTTGCAGTATTTTCTCCTTGACCTGATAATTCAGGAATTTGGGTACAATATTCCTTGGAGCATTTATTTTGTGATCTCTTTCAGCAGGTGATCAGTGGATTCTTTCTATGACTATTTTACCCTCTGGTTCTAGTATTTCAGGGTAGTTTTACTTGATAATTTCTTGAAAGATGCTGCCCAGGCTCTTTTTTTGATCATGGCTTTCTAGTATACCAATAATTCTTAAATTATCTCTCCTGGATATATTTTCCAAATCAATTGTTTTTCTATTGAGGTGTGATCCATCTTCTAATATTTTTTCATTCTTTTTATTTTGTTTAACTGATTCTTGATGTCTCATAGAGTCATTAACTTCCACTTGCCCAATTCTAATTTTTAACAAATTGTTTTCTTCAGTTAACTTTTGTACCACCTTTTCCATTTGGCCAATTCTACTTTTTAAAGAGTTCTTTTCTTCTGTGAGTTTTTGTGCCTCTTTTTCCATTTTGCCAATTCTACTTTTTAAGAAGCTATTTTCTTCAAAGGACTTTTTTTTCCATTTGGCCAACTTTATTTTTTAAAGGAATTGTTTTCTACAGTCAGTTTTTGTCTTTTCTTTTCCAAGTTGTTGACTCTCTCTTGCATATCTCTCATTTCTTTTCTCAATTTTTCTTCTACCTCTCTTATTTGACTTTTAAAGTCCCTCTTGAGCTTTTTCAAGAAAATTTTTGGGCTTGAGATCAGTTCATATTCCACTTTTGAGGTTTTCAATGTAGGTATATTGACAATGTTGTCCTCTTCTGAATTTGTGTTTTGATCTTCTATATCCCCATAGAAAAAATCTGTAGTCAGTGTCTATTTCTGATTTTTGCTCAAGATATTTGCCTAGTTCCTGGCTTTTAAAGCTGGGCTCTTCTGGCAGAGCACAGGGAGCACTTACCCAAGCTTCTTGTCCTGGGAGCCCAGGCCCTGATCACTGGTTTTGTGCACTAAGAACTCAGCTGCTGGTAGCTAGAGGTTGTATGGGTCTGGCAGCTTACCTGGTCCTGATCTGTGGTCCCAGTGGTGGCAGCTGGTGTGTACTGAGGCCAGGTGTGGTTTTTCTGCATTTCGTAAATGCTATACTGAAGCTCTTGGGGTGGGAGTGGGGTTTAGCCACTGGAGGAAGCCTGCTCACCAGAGCTGTACTGAAGCACGGGGAAGTTTGGGTGCTAGAGGATGCCTGACCACCTGGAGTTATAATGAAGCACGAGGATGTTGGGCTGCTAGAGAACATCTGCCTGCCAATGCACGTGGTGCCTCTCCAAACTGGAGTCTGCCAGTTCTGCTGGCTGTGCCAAGATATGCAGAGGTCCTGGTGTTGATGCTTGCCTATTTCACAATCTTAGGGCTCAGGATCTCTCACTGGTTTGCTGAGGTGGGGCTTGCCACTAGATTGATGGCATGCTTCCCTTCCTGTATTGCTCTCCTTCCATCAGAGCAAAAGGGACCTTTCTGATTAATCCTTCAAGCCTCTTGGGCTAAGAAGCTGTTGTACCCCATCTTTCTGCTGGCACTGCTGTTCCAGAATTTTTCCTGGGGCAATATTTTCTGGGTTTTTAGAGGCTAATACAGAAGAGTAAGAGCCACTTACTGTTTACTCCACTATCTTGGCTCCTGGAAGTCCAATCCAATAGAATCTCCATTTCAAGGAGGACACTCTGGCCAACCATGTCCATGTTCCTCTCCAGGTTGCACTCCTGATTATCTCATTTTTTTCTACAATGCTCCTATACCAGGTACTTTCATCTTTCCCTAGCCTCCCCCCCCATTCCACTTTTCAGTTTCCTGTTATATATTTTCTCCCCCCAACAAGTTTCTTAGTGGTAGGCATTGTCTTTCTTCTTCTAAATGTACTCAGCATCTGTCACAGTGTCTGGCAAATAAAAGGCACTTAATAAATGTCTCTTGACTTGAATTGTCTTAGATGGAGTGAACCTCAAAGGACTAGAGATTGCTAAGTAATGGGAGTCAGAGAGAGGGTCTGGAAGTGGCAGGCAAGGGACAAAGAGTATATTAGTTCCTGTTCCTGACCCAGAGTGTAGATCATCATGAAAGAAGGAGCAATGATCCATGGAGGCAGTGACCAAGGATGAGATATCATTTGGAAAAAGTCAGGTTTTTGTGACTTTAAGAAGATGGAAAAATGTGAAATGAAAGAGAGTTCATTTATGGTGGAGTGGGTATTTGAGAAGGCTCAACAGAAAAGGAGCACAAAGGAGGAAAGAGACTGAAGCAGAGTTTGGCTGAGCTGAAAAGGACTAAGAGTATAGGAAGAAATAAGGGTGGAGAGTGGAGAAGAGGTTTTTGCCTCAGTTTATGGTGACTCAGAATTACAGAAATTCAGGTAGCAGCTGTATAGTAGGAAAACAACAGTTATCAAGTATTTAGTTGATCAAAACAAGGGAAGGGAAGAAGAGAGACTTGTTGGCAATGATGGCTGAGAAGAAGTCGGAGATATGGAAAGAAGCTGATAAAATGATTAATGAATTCATGAGTGCAGACTTTGACAGCAAAGGAACTCTACCAACCCTCATGTTTATCCTTATCTAGGGTACTCATAATTGGTGTAGTTAAAGGTATCTGGGATTGATCATTTCAGATTAGTAGATTTATAAAAGGCTCCATATTCCCTTTTCTATTTCAGCATTAATAATTCATAGTTTTAAATCTCTCTCTATCTCCAACTTTAACTTCAAAGTTGGTCAAGACTCTGGATACAGCTAACTTTCTGGTTTGTGATCATATGTAGGCCTTCATTTCCCAGAACCAGAACCAGAACCAGATTTGGGCCCTATGATGGCAGTGAGGCAGAAGCAGATGTCTCCTTTTTGTGTGAGTCAATATTTCACTAATGGTCTATATGCCATCCATAAACCCAGGAGTTAGGATACAGGTGGTATGACTAAGTTTCCATTCTTTGAGAGTAAAGATGCACCAGACATTGAGGGTCATTTGGAGATGACTAATCCTGGGTATTATGAGGCTAGGGTTGCCACTTCACTTTTCTTTCCTTCTGTATCATACTAGAGACAGGCTTATACTGGGAACAGGAAGTTCAGTTGTAATGTTTACCAGAAATACTGTATAGTGAAGGAGGCCTCCATACTCTGGCAGTATATTTCTCTCCCCTGTCTCTCTCCACCATAATACCACATAGGAGTTCTGCCTATGGCAGAAGTGGGAGAGTGGAGTTTGGTATTTGTGGTAGTAATTCCTTCTACCTTCTACCTTCTACCTTCAACATCAGTAGTCCCTGTCTCTTGGTGGTGAAAAAAGGCTAAAGATGCTATTTTCTAAGATGGTAAGGGCAAGTTGTTTGGGGTAATTAGTAAATGCCAGGTCCAACTGCTACAAATAACAGCTGAGAGGACCATATATCTCAGTAACCTCTTATATTAGTTCCTGGAAAGGGTCAGGGCTCAGTTCCTACCCACTCCCAGTTCCAGTGGTAATGGATGGCAGAGAAGGTTCTGAGGCAGGGGCATCTGTCAGCAGTGGCCTGTCTCTACCTTGACAGACCAAAATGATCATCTGAGGATTGGGGGTCACATCGTTTCCCTAAGCCTAGGGCTACTTGTATAGGGAAAGGAGTTGTTTGATTTAAGTAAGGTTCCCTAAATAACTCCTCTTCCCCTAAGAAACCACTCATTAGTGAGTGATATAGCTTAATAATAAAACATAGCTGGGATGTTTAAAGCAAGTATAGGAGAGATTATCATCCATGGTTCAGTGTAAATGTATTAAACCAACTGACTTTTTTCCTTGCTTTGCCATTAGAATTTAAGTTCCTTCAAGGTAAGGATTGTTTCATTCTTTTTATTTTTATCTCCAGGGCCTAGCACAGTACCTGGCATATAGTAATAGCTTAATAAATGAGTGTTGACTGATTCTAATTGAGTTGGACAGAGGTAATACAAGTTTCACAGGGTATATCTGTGGGATAGAAGAGTAAAGAGTAAGGAGGGAAAGTAGATACCAAAAGGAAAATAGGAAAATGTTTGAAGGGAGGTAGGAGTGGGACACAGAAAAAGAGGTATTTCTCCCTTCTCCAAGCCAGGAGTAACCCTCCTAATGATAATGCCATAATGACATCACTCTTTTATTCCAAAACCTTCCATGATTCCCCACTGCCTACAAGTAAATATCAGTTTCTGACCTAGACATTCAAAACTCTTCCCCAAATGCTTCCAAACTAAAGACCTGTCAGTCTTTATTTCCTACTCTCTTTTTAAATAAAGAGTATCCCCAAAGTCATAGTGAAGCTTTAAGCTTTAATCACTATTTAACCTTTAATAGCTGAAAAATGCACTAAAACTTTTGGGATCCCCTGTATTGGATATTCCAGATCAGTTGGATCACACTGTCCGTGTTTCTTATTCTGCCTTCTCCCTTCTCTGTCTTTGGTCATATCCCTTTTGTTTGAAATTATCCTCTCCATATTTTGGTTTTCTGTATGTTGAAATTTTTTCCTTCCTTGAAATCCCAACTCAGAATCTGTCTCTTCCATACTGTCTCCTCTGACAACAACTTCCCTCACGTGAAAGGAAGTATTTCCTTCTACACTTCACAATATACATATGTGCATGTATATATGTATACATGTAAGTATATTTTATTTTTTCTTTATATCATAGATATTCTTGAGAATCTTACCCCCCTCAAGATAGGATCTTCCTTTGTAACTAAGAAAAACAATTATATTCTGTCCCAGGAGGAGGGAGTTACATTTCACGATCAGTTCTTTGGTCTCTTTATTTTTTACTCAATTATTCAGAATTAGACTTCTTTTTGGTGATCATTATATGTCATGTTTATTTTTTTCTGTCTGTTTTGCTCTGCATCAATTCATTCAGATCTTCCTATTTCTCTTAATTCCTCATAGTTATGATTTCTTAATGTACAATAATATTCCAATACATTCATCTATTATAGCATTTAAAAATTCATTCCACAAATATTCCTTTTGTTTATATTTTTATGCCATCACAAAGATTGCTGCTATAAATATTTTAGTATATAGTGAACTTTTATTTCTGTCTTTGGCAACATTGGGATAAATGTTCACTTAGCAAGATGACTGAGTCAAAGGATATGGACAGTTTAATATTTTTTCTTGTATAATTCACAAAATCTGGTTAAATGAGTAAATGTGGTTAGCTAATTCATAGCTGCACCAACAATGTATTAGTATGTTTGCCTTCCCACTTAAATTTCTTACAACACCTTGCCTGGCTCTTAACATGTTTTACTTTTTATCACCCTTATTTGTCTACCTGTAGTATTCTATCCTCATTCATTAGGGAGAGGACTGAATGATTTCAATTCTGTATTCCTAGTGCCTTACAAATAATTGGTGCCTAATAAATGATGTACTGAACTGAACTGAAATGTACCAGCTCTGTAAATATAAGAAACATAAACATATTTGACGACTCTTGGCCATGCAAGTAAGTAACTTAGCAGAGTGATGAAGGAAAGATACATATGTACTAGAGAAACATAGAAATAAAGAAAACTGCATCTTACCTCATGGGGTATATAATCCGGAGGTAGTTTGCTAAGCATATCTTCAGCTAGTCTGTAAACTATAGCTTCTCGAGTTTCTCCTGCTCCTCCTCCACTTTCTTTTGGTTGAATGCTGGTTATAGTTTTCAAAACTCCAGAAGCAGTGTTACTTTGATATCTGACAAGAATATTAAGCCCTTCAGAACATAACAAGGAAGGGGGGTGAGAGTGGGAAACACCCACAGAGATGATTTTTATTAAAGATAAAATACGCAACAGTAGAATCATAAAAATTAAAGAGAAAAAAAAGCATGTGAGGCTTTTTCATAGAGTCACAGAGATTAAGGGATCTCCAAAGGTCAGCTGGAGAGACAGTGTAACATAATGGACAGATATGTGCTAGACTTGGAGCCAAGAGGACTTAGCTTCAAATCTCACCTCTGACAGCCTCTTTACAACCTGGTTCCATCCTACCTCTTCAGATCACATTACTCC
>JAQQSW010024431.1:0-10088 GCA_028646575.1 Pseudocheirus occidentalis | reverse complement strand
TGGTTCTGATGGATAATCTAATGTAGCAGGGTAATTTATAATTTAGGGCAGGTAGGTGGTGCAGTTGATAGAGTGTCAGGCCTCCTAAGTTCAAATTCAGCCTCAGACACTCAGATGCACCAGCTGTATCACCCTGGGCAAGCCATTTAACCATATTTGCTTCCATTTCTTCATCTATAAAATGAGCTGGAGAAGGAAATGGCAAACCAGTTGAGTATCTTTGCCAAGAAAACAAACCAAAAAAAGTCAAGAAAAGTCAGACATGACCAAAAATGACTGAACAACAATAACAACAATTTATAATTTCCTGGGCCTCATTTTACTCCTATTCAAAATGGGATGACTGGAATAGTTGCTAAAGTCCCTTTTAGGAGGCTCTAAAATTTATGATCCCTCTTTCCCTGAGCTTTTCTCTTTCCTGAGTCCAGGATTTAACAATTGCAATGTTGTTACTAGTAATAACAAATGAGAGTCTGGAAGACTAACAATGTTTGAGTCAACACAAATACAGAAAGAAAATCCCCAGGAGCAGAAAAAAATAGCACTGAAAGCTCCTCCTTTAGCTCAAACCATTAAAAAGAGCTCTGGGGTGTTTCCCATTTAGCTAGTTCTTCTAAAGGGGGCATTATTCCCACAAACTTTTTTTTAAGCCTCAGTCATATTTACTAATGCCTTAATTATGGCGTGCATCTCTCATAGTTTTTACAATCATCCCTTATCATGCTATTTACCATAAGCAGGCATTTCTGCTTTTATGGTCAGGGAAGGCTGTGAGGAAAGGAAGGATGAATGAATGGAGGAAGTGAGATAACTACAAACTAAGCTGCCTGTAATATCTGCCTTACATGGATGGCATCTGATGTAAGCTGAGGAACAAGAGCGTGTTGGGTCCCCAAGCTTCATAAGGGCTTGGCCCCTCAGCAGAGGCACAAAAGGGTTCAGAAAGGCAGTCAACCCTCACCAATAATCAGTCACAGAAGGGACAGAAAGGCAGCCAACTCTCACCAATACATGCTTGGTGGTAAAAAGCAAGTCTTGGGTCATACCTTATATCATAGTATCCCATTTGCTTTTTGAATGGAAATAGAGTCTGCAAATTCAACCCTCATCCCCACTCTCACTCTGGCCCTCAAGGACCAAGGACCAAACTCCTGAGCAGGAATGAGCTGGTTTTAAATTAATGTGAATAGCCCACCCCTATAAAGTCAAGTTCCTTGTGACTATTATTATGATTAACTGGCATTTTACATTATGTATAATACTCTAAAATTTTAAAAATTGTATATATATACGTATATATACAATTTAAATATATATATATGAATAGCAACCACTTATATAGTTTTTAAGATCTGCACAGTACTTTACAAGTAATATCTTATTTTGTTCTCATGATAATCCTGAGAGTTAGGGGCTAGTATAATCATCAATATTATCATCTGTATCAACTATATTACTTGCAGATGAGAAATTGAGGCACTCAGAGGTTAAGTGACTTGCCCAGGGTCACTCAGAGAGATATTGTCTGAGGCTAGACTCGAACATAAGTCTTTCTGACTCCAAGTCCAATATTCTATCTACTGCATTATCTGTCATTATGTTATTTGATTTTCATAACCAGCGGGGTAGGTAGTATAGCTCTTGTCCCCATTTCATAGATGAGGAAATTGAGATTGTCAAATTAAACTACTTGCCTCTTAACAACACAACTGGTGTTTTTAAAATTATCACTATACAATGCTATACTTTCAGGATGGATAAAGAAACTACAAATATAGCAGAGGCCCATTATTATTTGACGCAGTATTTACATGGATTCAGATATATCACAGGTTGAATCATTTCCCTGAAACATTACTATGAACAATAGAAGGTAGTCAGTCATGTTACAAGGTAGTTATAAGTACTTTGATTTTTAATGCTTTACCATGCCTAAAATCCAGCAGACATGATTTAGTTGTCAGTGCAGTGTATGTATTGCCCCTCAAGCCTGAGAGATCTTCTTCAAGTCTCTGGAGGGATAACCAGCTTTGATCCTTTGAGATCACTCACAGAATTACTCAATCTTAGAACTGGAAGGAAACTCAGATGTCATGTAACTCAACACACAACTAAGCAAGAACCCCCCCACATCATAGCTGATAAGCAACCATCCAGCCTTTGCTTGAAGACGTCCAGAGGAGGACGACTCATTATTTCCTCAAGGATTTTGCACCCTTGGACAGCTCCTTGACAGGGAGGTTTCTCCTGACATTGAACCTAAATTTCCTTCTTTACATTTTCCCCCCACTGCTCCTATTTCTGCCTTTGTGGGTCAGGCGGAAAACATCTAATTATTCTCTCTTCCAACATGACAACCCATTCCCCCTCTCAGAAACTGTTTTTCTTTCTGTCTTCTGAATTTTGTTCTTGAGAACTTCCTTTCTCTCTTGGGCTGACTTCTCTGAATACTTTGAATCCAGGGGAGCCTACCTATTCCTTAAGGAGCTTCTCACCTCTGTGGACAAAATTAGAGATCATTAGAGCTGTCAGGGGCCCTGGAGGTCATCTCATACAACACATTCACTTTAGAGATGAGGAAATTAAGAACCAGAGAAATTAAGTGATTTGTCCAAAGTCTCACAGAACTGGCATGTAATAGAGTCAAGAATCAAATCTATGTTTTCCAACCCAAAGTCTAGTGCTTATGAGAAGACAAGGTGAACTGAAGTCCTGCCTTCCAGTGACTTGTTCTCTTCCAAACCTTTCATGCACCCAGCTCAACCTTCTTCAACTCCAGTCTAACTACAAACTCTTATCATTGTTTTTAAGTCATTTTCAGTCATGTCTAAATCTTCGTGATCCCATTTGGGGTTTTATTGCCAAAAATACTGGAGTGGTTTGCCATTTCCTTTTCCAGTTCATTATAATGATGAGGAAGCTGAGGCAAACAGGGTTAAATGACTTATCTGGAGTCTCACAGATAATAAGTACCTGAAGAGGAGTCTCCTTGACTCCAGGCCCAGCATTCTGTTCATTGCACAACCTAGCTGCCCCAAACTCTTATTAGCATTGCTAATTTTTCATCAATAAAACTAAACATCATCTTCTGCCTAAGAAAAGCAACTGAATTGCTGACTCAGAGAAGAATGCGCTGACAGCTCTTCTACGGCAGATTCACGTTCCATTGCTTCTCCAATGATAACATCTCTCAACATTTATTTACAACTGCAGGCTTTTTGCCTTCAAGCTTCATTTTCTCCTACTCTTCAGTGCTGTTATTTTCATGATCTTTCTTCCCTCCAGTTACAATGTGAAAAGGTTATGAGTTGCAGTAGCACCCACTCATTTCTGGAACTTTCTTCTCCTTTCTCTATCTCTAAAACAGATTTACCAGTGAGAACTGTAATTGTCTCACATATTCACTTTAACCTAGAATGGAACCCTTGTCTCCTAGCTCTTGATGGAAAGAACACCAGATTTACATGTCAGAAAACCTGGACATAAATGCCATTTATTAATTTTGTCACCTTCCAGAAATCATTCACTTTCTCTAAACCTGTTTTGTTTTTACAGAAACCCAGAAATCCAGAGCTAGATGAACACAGAGCTGCCGACCCATGTCCAAAAGGAATCCTAACTATAACACACCTGACACATGGCCTTCCAGTCTCTGCTTAGGACCCCCAATGAGAGAGAACTCAAAGCCTTCAGAAGCAGCCCATTGCATTTGAGGATAGCTCAACTTGTTTAGGAAGTTTTTCCTTAAATCAAGCCAAAATTTGCTTCTTTGGATTTTTCATTTATTGCTTCTAGTGATGCCCTCTAGGGCTAAACAATCCATTAACTCTTCCAGCAGACAGCTTTTCAATTACTGTTTTCAAGTGAAATGGACTGCCTTAGGAGGTCAATCAGTTGACAAGCATTTATTAGGCACCTATTACTTGTCAGTCATTGTGCTAAGCTTGAGGGATAGAAAGAAAGGTAAAGAAGGAAAGAAAAGGAAAAGGCAAAAAGAGATAAGGGGAGGGGAGGAGAAGAGAGGGAAGGGAAGTAGAGGAAAGAAGAGAAGAAGAAAGGGAAGGGAAGAAGAAAGAAAAGGAAAGGAGAAGACAGAAAGAGGGAAGGAAGGGAGGGAGGCAGAGAGGAAAGTCCTGCTGTCAAGGATCTCACAGTTGAGGGAACGACAACATGTAAACAACTATGTACAAACAAGATATATACAAGATGAATTGGAGATAATGAACAGAGGGAAGGCATTGGCATTAAGGAGAATCAGAGAAAGTTCTCAAAGATTTTAAGATTTTAGCTGGGGCTTGAAGGCAGACAAGATATACCTCAATCAATAGCTCAGAGCTTGGGAAATAGTCTAAGCAATAATGAAACTTCTGTATATATTCTCTGTCTATAAGGAAGCTTATTTCAATGGCCCATAAGGGAACACATAATTATCCACAAGTGTATGACCCACAGATTTTTTTAAAATGCCATGATGCCCCCCTCTGTGACCCCACTATCCCTCTCCGTATATTCAAGAAATATAGATTATCACTAGTATTATTGAAAGATCATCATCATTTAGGAGTAAACCTTTTACTGACACATTGTATTTCAAAGGAAAAGACAAATAATTTTTGTATAGATGTTGGTTTGAATGATCCCTGCCTTTGCTGGGCAGCCATTCTTACTGTCATAGAAAATCAAGGTAACTATTATAATCTAATGTTTATTAGGCTGATAATCATTCATGTTAATGGAGAAGAGAGAGAGAAAGGGAGCCTGTGTAACTATGACCTAGGATATTATTTGAGAACTAAAATTTGAATTCTGCTCCTTATTTTCTAAGTGCCAATAGCCAAACTATTTTATATCTCTGAACCATGATAACCTCTTCTATAAAATGAGGGGGACTGGTCAAGTCAATCTTTAAAGTCCCGTTGATTTTAAATTCTATGGTCCTATGATCTTGCTTCACCCAAACCTTTGGTATAGTCCAAAGCAGTCATATAGCCCAGGAAGGAAAAAGCCTATGAGTTTTCAGTCTAGGTCATAGTAGGGGACAGAGCCTTATGGAAGCAAGAAAATGATTAGACACAATGAGGAATATACTAGTAACTGTTTAAAAACCAATTCTGGGAACTGTTTAACAACCAATGAGGGGAAATGTAAGAAGGACATACTGTTAAGCTTAATCTCAATGAATGTTTTCTCCATCAATTTCTTAAGACTATACAATGAACAAAACAATAAATCAAACTCTAATTTGTAGCTTCTGCCAATTTTCAAGGCTGTTAATTTAACAATCAACTCTGGGAATCCTTTTGAGCTGGTGCCAGCATACCAGACCACAATTCAAGTGCCCCTTACCCCAAGGAGCCAACCTGACACCCAAAAGGCCCCAAAAGGAAAAAAGACAAAATAAGGTTTTTTCTTTTCTATATCTAGTATAAAACAATTAAGAAGTCTTTTCACAAACACTTTCATATGAGACTCATAACAACCCTGTGAGGCATATAATACAAGTATCATTATGCCCATCTTAGAGTAAAGGAAGCTAAAAATAAGTTGTCACTTGTCTAAGATGACACCACACAAAATGGTAGAATAGAACTCAAACTCAGGACTTTTGAGTCAAAGTCCAGTAAACTTTCTACCAAACCACCGTACCAACTCTATAAATCAAACAATGGATCTTACCTTCTTGGAGCTATCTTTGGGCTTGGATTTACATAGTAGGAAGGCATACTTTGCCTAACCACATGTTTTGGGTTCCACTAGGTGAAACATTATAGAGGACTCTCACTTCATAGGGACAGACGTGTAATCAATACAGAAATGCTCCTGTGGAATTTTATGCCTTTACACTCAGATTTGATTATAATGTATTGATGATGATGATGATGATGTAAAATCTTGTAAAAGTATGTTGCTTAGGGATATTTTCTATGATATATACTTGTATTATCTTTCATCCTAGTACTCTCAAATGTGTGTATAACTTATTTCATAGACTATACATTGATGCTGAGTGAGAGGGCTTTAAAACATATACACATATATATGTAAGCATACATACATATGCATATGTGTACATATGTGTATATGCACATGTGTATATGTGTATTTGTGTGTATATCCCTTTCATTCACCATCAGTGTATATCCTATGAAATGTTAGATTATTATGCTCAATTTACAGACAAGGTAATGGGGTACAGAAATATTAACAACTTCCTGAAGGTCAAGAGGTAGAACTGAGGCTAAAACCAAGTTCATCCAACTCTGGGATCCTTTATTTTATATATTGCCTTCTTCAGACTCCTATAGTTAGCCTATATTCCTAGTAGTGGTTTTTTTTTATTTGCTCACATTCACATGTATTAATTTCTCCCTAGTGCATTAGCATTTTCCTCTGCCCTTGGGGCTTTAGGGTTCTCTGTCAATAGGTACCCAGAAAGTAAAGCAAAAAATGGGAGAGACTTCTGAGATTTCTACCTCCAAATCTCCCATCTCATTGAAGCTGATGGAGTCAGATTCTATTGGCCCTTAGGGCGATATGCAAGGTGTTTTCCCTGAGGAAAGAGTGTCTGCTCAATTTAGCTTTCTTTGTCCTGTATTGCTTTCCTTTAAATTAGCTGCAGTAAGTGAATGACAGGTAGGGTTTTCAAAACCAAATAATAAAAAAAAGGAAATTTCTTCCTAAATACTAGAATAATATTCCTTGTTGAAACTAATCCAGCCTTCAATGATTTAAAACCTTTAGACAAATATTCTTACTTGAACTCCAAGTGGCATATCCATAGAATTTCCCTCTTGCTTACAAATAGGAGACCAAAGATTCAGAGAGAGGTGAAATCATTTGGCCAAAGTTGGAAAGCAAGGTGGTATTTTGACTTTTTCTAAATAGAAGAGCATTCCTACCACTCACTGCCTGTCATACTTATATGCCCAAGACTTCATTTTTCATAGCCCAGAATTGATCCGTTCATGTCTCTACCCTCCAGCCCTTCGGCAGGGATACAGGCCTCTCATTCACCACCACCACTCCTTCCCCATTCTACAGTATTTTCTACTTTCCCTTTTTAGTTCCACACATTTTACAGAAGGCCTACAGATGCAAAGTCTTTGTGAACCCATTTCCAGATATGATCATCAAATGGGTAAGCAATGATTTATCACCTCCACATTCATGTTGGCTCCATTACAGAATACCCTTTTCTGTTCTTTTCTCTCCCACCTACTAAAACCCTACATTTCCACCAAGGCTTAAGCCTTCTCAGACTGCTTTTGTACAGTGTCCTTCCCTTCCTTGAATTCCCAAGACATTTAAAATCCATTTTATACAAACTCTTGCAGTTTCTAGTGGTTTCATATAAATAAGTCTGGTTTCCTCATCTAGGTCCTGAAGGGCAGGGATTGTTTTATTCTTGTATTACTTTTTTGTAACCACCACATTGCCAAGTACACATTAAATACTCCATCAGCACCTATTGCCTAAAGGCAACGGAAATGATTGCTTCCCTCTCCCCCCACCAAACCATAATTCCTGTAAAACCTTGATACATAAGCAGGAGCATCACAGAAGTGCAAAGTGTCAAAGATGGGTAGAAATGCACTTCAATTCAATTCTAACTATGTGACAGGCATTGTACTAGATACCAAGTATGCAAACACAAAAATAAGACGGTCCCCATTTGTAGGAAGCTTATATTCTCATCTGCAAAGACAACATATATATTTAGTTATCTATATATATTGTTCAGGAGAATGTAAACTCCTTGAGGGGGTGATTCATTTTTGCCTTCTTATCCCTCATTGCTGCTGTTGTTTTTCAGTCATGGCCAACTCTTTGTGACCCACCGACCTCATATCCCTGGAGTTTTCCTGGCAAAGATACTTGAGTGGTTTGCCATTTCCTTTCCCAGTGGATTAAGGCAAGGAGAAATTAAGGACTTGCCCAGGGTCACACAGCTAGTCTGAGGCCAAATTTGAACTTAGATCTTACTGACTCAAGGCCCAGCACTCTACTGAGCTGCCTCTTCTTCATATCCCTACCACTCGGCAAAAAAGCTTGTACAAAATAAATACTTGTTCAAATGAATTGAGAGATTAGTGTCAATTAGTGCCCTCACAGAACACTGGCTTTTTAAGATCTTTTTGCTTATGGCTTGTAAGGAGCCATAGAGAATGGGGATATAAATTTAATCAGATTCACAGGAGATTCAACTTCAGCATGTGACTGCATGTATAAAGTACTATACAATTCCCTGAACATACTCCGTGAACGACTGTCACGGAATTTATTCATTCAGTCAGAAGTAAGAGTAAGAAGACTTTTATATATTCTTCATACTGAATTTTCACAATAGTTCCTTCATACCTGAGGCTATTGGAAAAGGGACTGTCTAAATTCTGATATGGTCAGCCCCTGGAGTTCAGACCCAAATCCTGACATCATTACTATAGGCAGACACCCTCTGAGGAGATATATAACAGATACAATTAAAGCATCTGAATTTATGGAATCTAGATTTTCTTTTCCTACTTTTTTTTTCTTTTTTCCTTTTGGTGAGGAGAGTCAAAGAAAATTCTTTTATGATTCATGCCTGCCTTTTTAAGTACCCGGTACTACTTGCTGCAGTCACCACATAAAGGCTGAGATAGACCGCTCTTTTTCAAATCTTTAGAGATTATGTCTCCGTCAAGTCTTTATTACCCACTTGAGAGCAGACTTGGAGGAAATTTGGGATTTCCTAGAGTCTTGCTTGACTGAACACCAAAGTGTTACCAGAGACACAAAGAAAATATGTTGCAATAGCTCCTTAATAAGGTTTTACTTCCTTTGCAAGGGTCTGTCTCTGAACTTGGTGATTATGACCTGCATTTGGAATATATCACATGCACATGGCCAAGCTAGCCATGTACCACCTTTATCATCTCTCATTATTATTCACTTTCAACACTGGCCCACCGTGGTTTTTGTTTGTTTGTTTGTTTGTAAATAAAACTCCAGATCAGCTACCAAAGAGACCAGAACCCCCTTTGCTACCCTTGAACAGAGGACGATGTCTCTCTTTGATTAGTGTGCACGGAGTGGTAACAGATACTGTTGGGATGGTGCAAAAGGCCTCTAACTGCTATGCGGTGAATATGCTAAATTCTCTCTTTCAGACAAAGATTGTTATGGGAGAATTCACTTGTCAGAATTCATTCTCAGATGTGTGAAAACTTTTAATAACTCCAAGCCCAGCAGGTGTGGTGATGCTTTCTAAATAGAAGTTATACAGCAGTACTCACCAAGCTTTGAAGTTCATTCCCAAAGAATTCATCTTATGTATCTTTAATGAAACCTGGATTTTTGGTCAAGGTTTCTCTTTGGAAAAATAAAATTGCATATTTGTAACTTTCATTTATGTCTCATCTGCCATAAGGAGACAAGTGAGAAAGGTCCCTGGTCTCTTTATTGAAGTTTTGCTACAGTGAGCAAATGAAATAGAATTCCATTGAAAGTAATGAAAAGATATTGGCCATCTAGTACAAAGGCTCCTGGTCACAAAGGCCTTTCTAGATGATCCAGGCAAACAGAATGGTAAAAATTTTCCACTGTTTGGAAGCAGAGGCCTGGCTGAACTCGGTGACACCAATAATGTGGCCCAGAAGACAACTAAAATTTGACTGCACTCACAGCCCTCCTTCCCCCTCCACTTCTGACTTTCTAGACTTTGTCAATATGACTCAGTTGCAGGCTCACCTTAGAACCTTCCTCAGTGTCTGGAGTCTCCTCATCCTGGACTATTCCTCTGCTATGCTGGCCCCCTTCTGTCAATGCTGAGCTCTTCCTGGGACCTCCATTTTGGGAATGGTCCCATGGCATTCAACCTTTAGGCTTCTCCTGGCTCTGGATTTTCAGACTTTGTCATTTTTCCCCCCAAGAATCTCGTCCTGCCTTTTCCTGCTCTGTCCTTCAGTCTACTTTTGTGTGCTGTCTTCCCTCATTAGAAAGTTAGGTATGGGGGGGGGGGGCGGAGCCAAGATGGCGGTTTAGAAGCAGCAAAGCACCGCAGCTCCCACACAAACACGCTAAAAAACTCATAAAATGGGACGCTAAAC
>JAQQSW010024430.1:0-10088 GCA_028646575.1 Pseudocheirus occidentalis | reverse complement strand
AGAGGAAGTAAATTACTTAAACAACTGCATCTCAGAAAAAGAAATTGAACAAGCTATCAGAGAACTCCCTAGGAAAAAATCCCCAGGGCCAGATGGATTTACTAGTGAATTCTATCAAACATTTAAAGATCAATTGATCCCAATACTCTACATAGTATTTGGGAAAATTGGTGAGGAAGGAGTCCTTCCAAATTCTTTTTATGACACACATATGGTGCTAAATCAGGGAGAGACAAAACAGAGAAAGAAAATTATAGACCAATTTCCCTCATGAATATAGATGCAAAAATTTTAAATAAAATACTAGCAAAAAGACTACAGCAATTTATCACAAGAATAATGCATTTTGATCAGGTTGGATCTATTCCAGGAATGCAAGGATGGTTCAGTATTAGGAAAACCATCAGTATCATTGATCATATCAACAATAAAACTAGCAGAAACGATATGATTATCTCAGTAGATGTAGAAAAAGCCTTTGACAGTACAACATCCATTCCTATTAAAACACTAGAAAGTATAGGAATAAATGGAGTTTTCCTTAGAATAATAGTTAGCATCTACTTAAAGCCACCAGCAAATATTATATGCAATGGGGATAAACTAGAAGCATTCCCAATAAGGTCAGATCCCAACAAGCATGTCCACTATCATCCCTCATATTCAGTCTGGTACTAGAAATGTTAGCAGTAGCAATTAGAGAAGAAAAAGAAATCAAAGGAATCAAATCAGGCAAAGAAGAGACTAAACTATCGCTCTTTGCTGATGATATTATGATATACTTGGAAAATTGTATAGAATCAAGTAAAAAACTTCTTGAGATAATAAATAAATTTAGCAAAGTTGGAGGATATAAAATAAACCCGCATAAACCCTCAGCAATCCTGTATATTTCCAATGAAGTCCAACAGCAAGAGATAGTAAGAGAAATTCCATTTAAAGTTACCATAGACATTATAAAATATTTGGGAATCTACCTGCCAAAACAAACTCAGTACCTTTATGAATACAACTACAAAACACTTTTCACACAAATAAAATCAGATCTAACTAATTTGGAAAACATCAATTGCTCATGGCTGGGTAGAGCTAATATAATAAAAACGACTATTTAACCTAAATTAAATTACATATTTAGTGCTGTACCAATCAATCTACTAAAAAATTACTTTATAGAACTAGAAAAAATAGTGCCAAATTCATTTAGAAGAACAAAAAGTCCAGAATATCAAGGCAATTAATGAAAAGGTATGCCAGAGAAGGTGGCCTATTTGTACCGGATTTTAATCTGCATTATAAAGCAGCAGTTATCAAAACTGCCTGGTACTGGCTAAGGAATAGAGTAGTGGATCAATGGAATAGATTGGTTACAAAAGACTCAGTAGTCAATGATTATAGTAATAAACTGTTTGATAAGCCCAAAGACCCCAGTCTCTGGGATAAGAACTCACTATTTGGCAAAAACTCCTGGGAAAATTGGAATATAGTATGGCAGAAATTGGGCATAGACCATCATCTAATGCTGTACACCAAAGTCAAGTCTGAATGGGTGCATGATCTAGGTATAAAGGCTGATACTGTAAATAATCTGGGGAAGGAAGGAATAGTTTATCTGTCAGATTTATGGAGTAAGGAAGACTTTATGACCAAAGAAGAGTTGGAGAGCATTATAAAATACAAAATGGATAATCTTTATTACATTAAATTGAAAAGTTTCTGTACAAACATAGCCAATGTAACCAAGATTAAGAGGGAAGTGGGAAATTGCAGAAGAATATTTACAACCAGTATCTCTGATAAAGGCCTCATTTCTAAAATATGCAAGGAATTAAGTAAAATTTGTAAGAATACAAGCCATTCTTTAATTGATAAATGTACAAAGGATATGAGCAGGCAATTTTCAGAGGTAGAAATTAAAGATATCTATAAGGATATGGAAAAATGCTCTAAATCACTATTGATTTGAGAAATGCAAATCAACTCTGAGGTACCACATCTCACCAGTTAGATTGGCTAAGATGAAAAAACAGGAAAATGACAAGTGTTGGAGAGGATGTGGAAAAACTGGAACACTAATACATTGTTGGTGGAGCTGTGAACTGATATAACCATTCTGGAGAGCAATCTGGAACTGTGCCCCAAGGACTATAAATAATTGCATACCCTTTGGCCCAGTAATTTGGGTTGTATCCCAAATAGATCATAGAAGTGGGAAAAGGGCCCATATGTACAAAAATATTTATTGTAGCTCTCTTTGTGGTGGTAAAAAACTGGAAATTTAGGGGATGCCCATCAACTGGGGAATGGCTGAACAAGTTGTGTTATATGAATGTAATGGAATACTATTGTGCTATAAGAAATTGGAAGGAGATGGACTTCATAATTACCTGGAGAGGGTTATACAGATTGAGGCTAAGTGAGAAGAGCAGAACCAGGAGAAATTTGTACTCAATCACAGACAGGCACAGACACGTCGTATGTGTGATGACCAACCTTGATGACCTGGAGTCTTCTTAGCAATGTACAGCTATAAGACAACTCTATAAGTCTCAGATGGAAGGAGATACCTACATTCAGAGAAAGATCTAGAAAGACCAGAGTTTACGTGGAAACTGAAGCAATACATGCTATTGTTCTTTTTCATGTTTGGTTTTCTTTCTTTTTTCCCAGTGTTCACTCTGTTGGTTAGAACCCTTCTATACAACCAGACTATTATACAATGTGAAAGTATTTGCAGATCCTATATATAATTGCATGCCATCATGGGGGGAGGGGATGGAAGGCAGGGGAGAAAACTTGAAACTCAAGGAATTGTGGAACTCAGTCTTGTAAACTAAAAGTAAATAAACAAGTCAATAAAAAAAGAAAAAAGTATTATAAAAATAAATAAAATTTTAAAAAGTGCCTATTTATCCCCACTCTAATTCTATATCATACTATAAATGTTAGCTTTAGCAGTAAGAGAAGAAAAAACATCAAAGGAATTAGGATAGACAGAGAAGAAACAAAGTTACTACTTTTTGCAAATGATCTGATGGTATACTTAGGCAATCCTAGAGAATCAACTAAAAAAGTACTTGAAATAATTAACAATTTAAAAAAAGTTGCAGGATTTAAAACAAACCCATATTAATCATCAGCATTTCTTTATGTTACCAATAAAACCCAGCAGCAAGAAATAGAGAAATTCCACTTAAAATAACTGTAGACAATATGAAATATTTTGGAGTCTGCATACCAAACAAACCTATAACTATGTGAACTATATGAACACAATTACAAAATACTTTTCACACAAATAATGACAGATCTAAACACCTGGAAAAATCAACTAAAAAGGTTCTTTACAGATACAATTAATATATCCAGGAAGCAGTTGAATGGAGGAAAAAAAAATCTCTTTATCAAATTTTTCTAAAAAGGATTTTGTATCAAAGGATTTGGTTTTTGGAGGGGTTGTGGGAATACCACTCTGGTGCATTTTTTTGTAGAGTTGTAAATTATTACAATCATTTTGGATAGCAATTTGGGATTATGCAAATAGTGACCAAAAAGTCCAATACTGTGATCCAGAGATTCCATTACTAGTCATATACCCCAAGGAGGCCACTAATAAGAAAATCACCATGTACACCAAACTAGTTATAGCAACATTTTGTAATAGCAAAAATTTAGAAACAATGTTGATGCCCTTCTATTTAAGGAGTGATTAAACAAGTTATAGTACAAGAAAGTAATGGGATACTACTGTGCTATAAGAAATGATGAATGTAGTCAATACAGAGGACCATAGGATGAGGTACTTGAACCAATGCAGAGTGAAGAAAACAGAGCCAAGGAAAAAATATCTATGGTAATTACAATTTAACAGCACAATCACATCCGAAATATAAAAAGTGAAAAATTACAAAAAAAGAAACATAGCTTGAAAGTTATGTTTCTAGAAGATATTCTCCATTCAGTTCTTTCCAGAGATAGGATTTTCACACGTGTTGCTCATTTCATGTTTTGAAAAATGTTCAGTGTGTTGCTTTGTTATGCAGATTTTTCCTCTTTTTTTTGCATTTTTCAAAAATGTGTTATATGTGATGGCTCTCTGGGAGGGAGAGTCAAAAGGATCCTGGGAAAAAGTATGGTATTGTACAAAACAAAAGACATTCATAAAAACATTTAAAATGTGAAAAGGGGACGGCTAGGTGGCGCAGTGAATAGAGCACCGGCCCTGGAGTCAGGAGTACCTGAGTTCAAATCCGGCCTCAGACACTTAACACAAAAAAACTAGCTGTGTGACCTTGGGCAAGTCACTTAACCCCAACTGCCCTCCAAAAAGCAAAAAAAAAAAAATGTGAAAAGAAAAGAACTTTCGAAGATATAAGAATTCTGATCAAAGCAATGATCAATCATCATTCCAGAGAACCAAGATGAAGTACCTCCCGAGAAGAAGATGGTGGACTTAGGATGCAGAATTAGGCAAACATTTGTTGGTCATGTTCAATGTGGGAATTAGTTTTGCTTGACTATATGTATTTGTTGGAAAGGTTTTGTTATCTTTTTTTATTCCTAGTGGTGGTGAAGGGAGAAAGAGAAAATACATTCTGTTGATTTAAAAACTAAATTAAATTTTTGAAAAAAGAAAAGGCTTAAGCTTAGTATGTAACTCTGACACCTAGTTGGTAATCCATAGGTACTTTGAATCCAAGATTCTTATAGTTGAAATAACTTCTAAAGAGCTACTTTTATTGGTTTGTCATACTAACCTCTTCCACTATGTTTCCTGAAAAGAAGTATAGCTCTAGGACCATTGTTTGTACTTATATGACCCTGTGTTCTCTTCTTGCTTGTAGGGCCCTTGACCTGGAATTACTATGTAACCATGCCAATGCCAGCATCTACCTTCACAATTGCAGTTGGGTCCTGGAGAGAAGTGAAATTGGAACCCTGTTCATCGAATGAATTATCAACTGTGACATCTTTTCCATCTTCCAGGGCAGACTCTAGGTTGGTGCTTGGCTTATTGCTGAATAATAGATGCTTGAGGAAATAATAAAACCCACTTTTTTCTAATCCATTGTGAATGTGAGTCATCATAGCTAAGGAACTCTAACCCAAAGTTTGTTTAATAAGAACAGGATAAAGTGCTACTGGAAAAACACACAATTAGAAGGCAGGAGTATGGATTTATTTCTTATGCAGAAATATGTGTATACAGTATATCCCAAAAGTTTTAGTGTAGGTTTAAGTTTTTACAGTTTATTTTATTTTATTTTTTTTGTCTTTTTGGAGGGCATTTGGGGTTAAGTGACTTGCCCAAGGTCACATAGCTAGTAAGTGCATCATGTGTCTGAGGCTAGATTTGAATTCAGGTCCTCCTGACTCCAGGGCCCGTGCTCTACTCACTGCGTCACCTAGACGCCCCAAGTTTTTACAGTTTAAACCCACACTAAATCTTTTAGGATATCCAGTACGTCCATACATGTTTCCATGGAGCCATGTATAAGGCTGCAGAGATAAGATTGCATGGTAGTCAGCCTCAGTGTCAGGAAAACCTGGCTTCTAGTCTTGTCAGACACATGCTATCAGTGACTTTATAAACTTGGTGAAGTAATTTACTCTTTTAATGCTCCAGGCATCTCTCTAAGACTATGCTGTTGATTTTTTGCTGAGCTGCACAGGTAGAGGGATCTCTCCAACTAAGAGTTCCCAACACCAGTGAAAATCACAAGTCTAGACTAATAATGGACAGATTATCTGTGGAGCTAGGCCATCATTTTTAAAAGTAAATATGCCACAGAATACCCTTAAACTTGAAATGTATTGATGGACTTTAGAGTGGCAAGTTTCAGTCATTCCCTATTGTCTCTAGGTCTGAATGTAGACTCCTCTGCTTAGCATTGGGAACCCATCAAAATGTGGCCACAACCTTTCTTTTCAGGCTGATGTTACTCCCCCTTACGCATTATGTTCTAGTTAAATTGGCCTAACTTAGTTGTTCCTCATACACCACATTCCCTTTCTTTTCTTTTTTGCCCTTGCACAGATTGTCCCCAATTCCTGGAACATGCTCCCTTCTACCTCTACCTCTTGATACCCTTTGTTCTATTCAAGGCATTAGGGCCACCTCCTTCAAGAACCCTTTCCTGATTTCTAAATTTGTTGTTGTTAGTCTATTTATCAGAAAGCTGGGTGGTGCAGTGGACAGAGCATTGGGTGTGTACCCAGGAAGACTCTTCTTTCTGAGTTCAACTCCAGCCTCTTACTAACTGGGTGACATTGGATAACTCTCTTTGTCGTAGTTTCCTCCTCTATAAAATGAGCTGGAGAAGGAAATGACAAACCACTCCAGTATCTTTGCCAAGAAAACCACAAACGGGGTCATGAAGAGTCAGACATGACTGAACAACAATAATGGAAAGTCCATTCACCATCCCCTCCTTTCCTGATGTCACTTTTTACATATCATAAATTTACTTATTTGTGAATGTTTAGTATCTCCCCAATAAAAGATAAGTTCCTTAAAGATATATACAGGATAAGTTGGAAATCATTAATATAAGGGAAACTATCATCATTCAGAGAGATTGTGGAAGGCTTTGAACTTTATTTTTATTTATTTTTGGTTTTTTTGAAGGCTTTGGACTTTAACTACAACTTTAAAAAAGCCAGGAAAGCCAAGATGTAGAGAAGAGGAGGGAGAAAATTACAGGCCTGGGGGACAGCCAGAGAAAATGCCCAGAAGCAAGAGATAGGGGAAAGGGAAAGAAAGGGAAAATTCATTTATTAAGCATCCACTATGTATCAAGCACTGTGCTAAGCGCTTTACAAATATTATCTCATTTGATCCTTACAAAAGCCCTGAAAGATAGGTTCTATTATTATCTTCATTTACAGTTGAGAACACTGAGGAAGGCAGAAGTTGTAACTTGCCCAGGGTTACTGAGCTAGGAAATATCTGAGGCTAGATTTGAACTCAATTCCTTCCCGAAATCAGGTCCAGCACTCTGTCCACTGCTTAACCTAGCTACCTAGGTTAAGGAAACAGGATAGGAGGGCAGTATTAATGGATCAAAGAGTATATTTATGGGGTGTAAGGTGTAACAAGATTGAAGAGATGGGAGAGGTCCAGCTTATGAAGGGCTTTGAATACCAAACAGAATGTTTTATAATTGAACCCTGAGGTGATAGGAAGCCACTGAAGCTTATTAAATGGGGTGTGGAGGAATTGGTGTGCCCTGGTCAGACCTGTCCTTTAGCAATATCTGTCTGAGAGCTGAGTGGAGGGAGAGACTTGTGACAGGGAGACCAACTGACGGACTATTATCATAGTCTAAGTATGAGATCCTTCATCAGAGTAGTGGTAATGACAGAAGAGAAAAGGGAGTGTATAAGAGAGATATTATGAAGCCAAATTTGACAGGATTTGGCAAAAGATTGAATATTGGGAAATGAGAGTGAGGAGTTAACAATTATGCATAGGCTGCTACCCTGGGTAACTAGAAGGTTAGTAGTGACCTCACCAATAATTGGGAATTTAGGAAGAAAGGAGGGTTTTGGGGGAAAGATACTAAGTTGCGTATTCAGTATACTGCGTGTAAGACGTCCAGTTCAAGATGTCATGTGGGCAGCTTGATATGCAAGACTAGAAGTTAGAAGAAATCCAACGGCTAGATAAATTGATATGAGAATCATTAGTGTAGAGATGATGATTGACTCCATGGGAAATGATGAGATCACTATGGACAGAGAGGAGAAGAGGACTCAAGACAGAGTCCTAGTGACACTCACCATCAGTGGGTATGACCTGTATGCAGATCCAGCAAGGAAGACTGTAAGGGAGTGGTCATTGAGAGAGGAAGAAAACCAGAAGAGAGCAATGGGAAGAGAGGGTCAGGGAGAAGAGAATGATTAAGTGTTGAAGTCTGCAGAACAATGAGGATTGAGAAAGGGCTTTTAGATTTGGCCCTAGAGTACAGAGATCTCTAGTAACTTTGGAGAGAGGTAAATAGTGAGGTTGATTACCTGAGAGGAAAGGAAGTGGAGGCATCAATTGTAGAAAGCTTTCTTAAAGAATTTAGCCATGAAAAGGAAGAGAGATATGGGATGATAGTTCTTGAGCATGGAGAGATCAAGTGAGGGTTTTTTTGGGGGGGTTAGTTTATTAAATAATATTTTCTTTTTTCCAAGGTATGTGTAAAAATAATTTTTAATGTTCTTGAAAAAAAAATTGAGTTCCAAATTCTCTCCCTCTCTCCCTTCCCTCTCCATTTCTAAAAATGGTAAGCAATCTAATATAGGTTATATATGTAATCATGTAAAACATTTCCATATTAGTCATTTTATGCAAGAAAATATGAACCAAAAAAAAAGAAAAGAAAGTGAAAAATATACTTTGCTCTATATTCAGACAGACTCCCATCAGTTTTTTCCTCTGGAGGTGGATAGCAATTTTCTTCATGAATCCTTTGTTATCATCTTGTATCATTGTATTGCTGAGAATACCTAAGCCATTCATTATTGTTCATTGTACAGTATTGCTATTACAGTGTACAGTGTTCTCCTGGTTCTGCTCATTTCACTCTGCATTAGTTCATATGAGTCTTTCCAAGTTTTTCTGAAATTATCTTGCTCATCATTTCTTATAGCACAATAGTATTCCATTATAATCATATACCACAATTTGTTCACCCATTCCCCACTTGATGGGCAGTTCTTTGCCACCACAAAAAGAGCTGCTTTCTGGGGCGACTAGGTGGCGCAGTGAATAGAGTACCGGCCCTGGAGTCAGGAGTACCTGAGTTCAAATCCGGCCTCAGATACTTAACACACACACAAAAAACTAGCCATGTGACCTTGGGCAAGTCACTTAACCCCAACTGCATTCCAAAAAGCAAAAAAAGAAAAAGCTGCTTTCAAGTGAGGCTTTTTGAAGAGGAAGACATGGGTATGCCTCTAGGCAATAAAGAAGCATCCAGCAGATAGAGAATGAAGATAAATGAGCAAGTAGGGATGATATATATGACAGTCTTCTGGAGAAGATGGGAGGTAATGGGATTATTCTTATAAGTAGAGGGGTAAACTTTGTCAAGGAGGAAAGTCATTTACCTCATCAAATGATACAGGGGTGAAGGAGGAGATAGAAAGAGAAGGTATCTGAGTGATGTGAGATGAGAAAAAGAGATGAAGGAGCTCTTGGATAATGATCCTAGTTTCTTAAGTAATATAGGAATATAAAGATCTTAGCAGAAATGGTAGGAGGAAGGAGACACATGGGAGGTTTGAGCAGAGATGAAAAGGTTTGGAAAAGCCATGGTGCTGGGATATTGAGTTCATTAGGAAGGTGGTAAAGGATTGCCTTGCCACAGTGAAGACCCAGTTGAAATTACATAACATACATTTGTAGTGTATCTAATCAGCATGGTTTTATGATTTTTTTCCCCTAACTTTCTTCAGAAGCATGTGAATAGGAACAAAGATAGTGAGCAGATGGTGAGAGTAATTCAAGGCAGGGGCTTGGCAGGGCAAGATCAGCAGTAGGATAAAGTGCAAAGGAATAAAGAGAAGAGCTCGACATAGAGTTGAACTGGTTCACTAAGGGATCTAGATGGGAAAGGGAGGAGGGTGTAGTCAGTGAAGTGGTATCTCTCACCTCGCCAGCAGGAAGAGGCCAGGAAATAGGACTCTGCATCTTTGTGTCTGTAAGCAAGTTCCTTAACTTCATTGGGCCTCAGTTTCCTCATGTGTAAAATTAATAGGATCAACTAGATCAGTGATCCTCAATTTTTGTTGTTGTTGAAGTCATTTTTCAGTTGTGCCTGACTCTTCATGACCCTGTTTGGGTTTTTTTTTTTAATGTAATAAATTTTATGTGTTTTCTTGTTTACATCATTCATTTTCATGAGATTTTTGAGTTACAAATTTTCTACCTGTCTTTCCCCTACCCCACCCCCAAAACAGCGATCCCACTGTGGATTCCCTCCCCTGGTCTGCTCTCTAACTTTCTGGTAGGGCAGGGAGGGTCTCCCTATCCCAGCCCCTGTATATCTTGATTCCTAGTTGCAGGTATTGCAGAGCTTTATATTCTAGATTCTTTC
>JAQQSW010024429.1:0-10089 GCA_028646575.1 Pseudocheirus occidentalis | reverse complement strand
AAAAGAGGTCACAGCACAGGCACTTGGTGCTCACTCATCAGAGGGCACATTGGGTCAAAGAGGTCAAGGAAGCTGTCTGGGCATTGTACTTGCTCAGACTCCAGCCTTCTGGTGCTGTTTGTTGGTGAACAACTTAGAGATTACTATTGGAACTTATGTTTCTCTTTTACTTTGGTTCAAATTAAAATTTTCCCTTCACTAATTACTTTCCCCTTCTATCTATCTGAGCCTTCCTTCTGCCTCATTTCATAGTATATATCAGGAGTTGTTAACATTGGATTCATGGAAAGATTTCAATAGATCTGTAAAACTGGATGGGAAAAAAATCACCATCTTTATTTCCAGTAATCTTTAACTGAAATTTAGCATTTCTTTCAATTATTTAAACCTAGTAGGGGTCCATAGGCTTTACTACGATGGTCCATGAAGGGGGGAGGTATGGTGCAAACAAGCACTTATTAAACTCTTACTACATGTCAAGCATTGTGCTATACACTCTAGAAATATAATCTAATCTGATTGTCACAACCACCCCAGGAAGTAGGTGCTATCCTTATTGAGGAAACTGAGGTAGGCACAAGTTAAGTGACTTTCTCAGGGTCACACATAAGTATCTGAAATGAGATTTGAACTCAGGTCTACTAGCTTTCAGGCCCAGAGCTCTATCCATTGAGTCACTTAGCTGCCTAAAAAGGTTAAGAATACCTGGGATAGAGCCTTGAACTTGGAGTTAGAAAGTCTAGGTTTGTGGTGTAGCTCCGTAACTTACTCTGTGATTTAGCAGCATGTAGATCTCTCTGAGTTTTTGTAACTAAAGTGCTTTGTGTAACTTAAAATGTGACAGAATCAGCATTGTTGTTGTCAGTCGTCCTCTGGCTTCCTGGGTAGTAATGATCAATTAGAGGCTATGGGACCTCTCCTTTACCTGTGAGCAAAGTGACAGAAGGGACCTTAGAGGTCCCATCAAACTAAAATTCTATGATTCCATCAAATGCTCAGACTAGGTTACAGGTAAATTTACTATTATTTGATTCACATTCACCAGAATTCACAATGTGGTCCCAGCATCTGAGACCAACACATAACATCATGGAGATACTGCTACTTAAATTTGGGCTGATAAAACTACCATGAGGGGCAGTGACTCATACTGATTAGAAAGTTAGCATCAGAGACCAGAGGACTTGGGATCGAGGCCTGTCTCTGACACATACTGGTATCGTGACCCTGGACGAGTCACATAGGTTATCAGTGTCACAATCAACTCTTTAAGACTGCTAAAAGTGGGTACTGACTTGCATGGTCAGAAAGTTTCCTCATAGGACACTCTCTGTATCAATGAAATCTTCACAAATCTAGTAAAAAAAATTGTGGTGATGAAATAGGTTAATGATTTTCAAAAATACAGAAATAGTTTTCAAAATGTGATCCTGTGACCGGCATCACTACTCTTGGGGTTTAGCAGCTAAGCTGTCCAGACAATTTCCCTGACCTCTGTGATCAGGGCTTGGCCAGGTAAGGGGTCTGCAGTGTAAGCTCTCTTCATTTGTCTCCCAGTAGTCAGGTATATATGCTGACATTGTAGCTTTTCTTATGTTTAAGAAGGTAAAAAACAAAACCAAAAACACTATCTCAAGTATAGGGGAGAATGTAATAAATGCATGGGATTATAAGGTGCTAAATAGTCATAGTTTTAGAAGGTCAGAGATTAGAGATTATCCACCCTAACACTAACAGTTTATAGCCTAACAAACAAACAAACAAACCAACTGGGCAGCTAGGTGGTGCAGTGAATAGAGCACTGGTCCTGGAGTCAGGAGGACCTGAGTTCAAATCTTGCCTCAGACACTTAACACAAAACTAGCCGTGTGACCTTGGGCAAGTCACTTAACCCCAATTGCCCTACCTTACCCCCTCCAAAAAGCTAAATAAATAAACAAATACGTGCAAATGTACATGCATAATACATACATAAATGAAACCTTGAGAGAGAAAATGACTTGTCTAAAGTCTCACAAGTATTTAAAGATCTGAGACCAGACCTTATTAAACTTGAACTAGCATTATCTCCTAAGAGCACTTCTATTACCTCTATCCATTGTCTATCCAGTGAAAGTCAAAATTCTTTGTTTGAAATTCAGCGTCTTCCACAGTTTGGCACAAACCTACCTTTCTAGGCTTATCTCATACTACTTACTTCTCACTCTATGTTTCAGTCATATCATTATCCTCTTGGCCTCTCCTCTCCCCACAATGCACAAAATTCTTACACCTCAGTGAATTCACTCCTGCTATTCTCTATGCTTATATTGCCTTCTCCATCTTTACCTATCAAATTCCTACCCATTCTTCAAGTTCCAACTTAAACGAGGCCTATATGCAGCCTTCCGCATCCTCTGGGGTCAGTAAGAACTTAGCTCCTGTGTTTCATATAGGTTTTTTTTTTTTGGTCAGCTTCCAAATGCTTTTATTATTTTATACATCTTAGTTACCCTCATGTCTATCTTATTCCCCAATTGGATTGTAAGCACCTTGAAAGCCAGAATTATGTATTACATAAACTTTTTCTCTCCCAATACCTAGCATAGTGCTCTATGCATGATAAGGATTTACTAAATGTTGAATGAATGAGAGAATCATGCTCTCGGAGACATCTTAGTGCTAATTCATCATGAACACATATAGCTGTCAGCAGCTGCCCCTCAGGATAGTATATCAGATGTATGGTACTAGGGGGAGATGGTAGCAGTCTCCAAATGCCTTTTCTGTCATGGGTGAGCCGTGATGCCCACAGATTATGGAGTGCCATGGAAATGGTACTTATATCAACATACCCCGGACACCAAGTGTCAGCTTGTAACATCTGGTTCATCTCAACATCACCATTATACCCATGATATCTTAGACAATACAGATCAGATCTAATAATGCTTGATATTTATTTTATTTCAACTATCACTCTTTTTTGTCAAGTGTATTCTTATGCACAGCAGGTGAACCTTTATGGTGTTAGGGAATAAACAGAAAATTGACGGGCTCATGCCCATTAGCTAATGGATTACTAAGCAAAAAGGACTGCATTTAACCCCAGTGCACTTAGCCTACTGTTGGTAGGAATTTTAAAGACTATAAGCTAACACTCAGTCTTCACTTCCTGGACCCAGGGGAAGAGAGCTCAAATTCGAATGCAGCGCCTTTGATAGACAGGTGAATGAATGTGGCTATCATTATGTAATCACAGTTCTTGGGATCTATTTATTGTCTACACAGCACACCCCGAGAACTCTCAGATGTTCTTGGCCTGCCTGGCTTGAAAAATCTGTCAGCTGTGGCTGGAGGATAGGCCAGAAACAGTTAAGTTAAGCACAAAGAGAGAATTCTTTTGCCATGATTGGTTTCCCTCATTGCCTTTCCAGCCCGGTATTGCATTCTTAGATGCAATAAGAGGAAAAGCTCAACTTCTTCCAAATAAGAAAAAAGTCCCTTGAAATAACAGTGATTCTGTTATCTGGAAGGCTGTAGTACCTTTGCAAATGAACCATAGGGCATGTGGTACTCAGCTCGCCTTCCTAGCGTCTTTAATCAATTGGTTCAGATATATGTGCCTCATTAGCATCTGAGCAATGCAATCACTTTTCCCACCCAAATCTCATGATTTTATTGGGCTATTAAGGGTTTGATTTGTTGGCAGCAGGAACAGTGAGAGATCCCATACCATCGATCATATTATCCTCTGGATATCCAGCAGATGAGGAAGCAGTGTAGTAAAATCCCTGCAAAGCGCACAGAAGTGATGTTTGCACAATCCTTCACTGGTTCTCAGCAAGTGATGGTTTACCCTTCACCTATGTGGCAGCACAGTTCCATATAGTAGACTCACAGGGCTGGGCACAAGGCTCTATGATTCATGGAGGTCCTCACTAATTCACTTAGGTCTAGTCTCAAGATGTACAGGGACAAAAAAATGGAAAACTGCTTTTGAGGAGGGGTTTCTGAAGGGTAGGTAACAATCCAATAAGCATTTATTAAGTAGTTTTATGTTCTATTATTACTATGAATATTTATTAAACACTTATCTTTCTATCTTACTATTACAACTGATGAAAGACTTACTTTTCCAAACTCCTTATGCTTTACTCCTCTACTCAAACCCTGTGGTCTGGACAAGCTTGCCCTTTTGCTCTCATGACACTCTGTCTCTCACCACCATATCTTTTTACTGACTGTTACTATATCTGAAATGCATCCCCACCACACCTGCCTTTTAAAATTCCTTATCTCTTTCAAAACTCTGCTCAGGTACCACCTTTTACATGAAGCCTTTCTTCATATCCCAGCTGCTACTGCCCTGGCTCCCCACCAAATCTTATTTGCATTTATCTTTATTTTCTGCATACTTACTTAAGCACATATTGCTTCCCAAATAGAATGTAACCTCCTTGAGGTCTGTGACTCTTTCTTCTCTGATTTTGTGTAGCAGTGTCTGGAAATATTAAGTACTTATCTATAAATAAGTAGATGACAGATTTATGGACAGGTTTTGATTAGTGTGAATAATGAGTTTGCTGAAGTAGCATTATTTGAATTCCTGCTACATATTTCCATTGGGCAGGGACTAGTCACCTTATTTTACATATTTATAACTTTGGATAGTACAAATCTGATTTTATGTAATTACTTCAGGAAATAAATTATTTGGAGAGATTCCTTATTTGCCCTAATTGGGACCCAGCTGTTAATATGTGCCAGGTGTTAGGAATGTAAAGGCAAAAATGAAAACAAGTTCCCGTCTTCAGGGAGCTTCTATTTGTCTCTGTACATATGTACATTATGTACATAAGTTTGCACACAATTGACCTCTCTGCCACTTTTGCCATAGATGACCACCTTTTCCTTCTGGCTATTCTATGACTTCTGGGTTTTCTTGACACAACTTTGGTTCTCCTCCTGCCCATCTAACCCCTGAAGATCCTAGGAAGGCCCTTGAAAGACCTTCATCCATGGCAGACCTCTTAGAAGCCTTTACTTCCCTCAATACTGAGCTCAAATGCTAATCGGAAAAAGAAGCCTTTCCTGTTCTTCCCAGCTGTTGGTGTAGTCTGTCTAACACTGCCTTCCATCTGCTCACATGCACTCTCTCTATATATGACTGCTTACCCAGCTAGGGTCCTTACATGTACACACTGCCTTCCTCCCTTATTAGAATAGAACCTCCTTTATGAGCAAGAACTCTTTCCCTTTTTAATTCCCATCACCATCTCTTATTATAGTGTCTGGAACTTCATTAAGACACATAGGGAAACTCAGGTCCAGAGAATTTAAGGAATTTGTCCCAAATCATACAGGTAACTAGTTGCAGAATTAGGCATAAAACCACCTTACCTAAAGTCTGTACTGTGTAAGGGATATGTTATCAGATATTGTATCTGTAATGCTGGCTATATGAAAGGACTAATGTAAATATTATGATGTAGTAAAATTATGCCCTCAAAAATCTCCTTGGAATCCTTACACTGTTTTCACTAAATGTCTGTCCGTCTTTTTGTCAGTCTGTCCTCCCTTCCCTCCTTCCTTCCTTCCTTCCTTCCTTCCTTCCTTCCTTCCTTCCTTCCTTCCTTCCTTCCTTCCTTCCTTCCTTCCCTCCTTCTTTCTCTCAGTCTCATTTTAAGAGCCAAGTGCTAGAACCAGAGGATTTTTCTGACCTTAGTTTCTAGGAAGTTCAGAGTATGTAACTGACTACTGCCTTGTAGCTGCTATGGTCCCCTCCCCCATCTCCTTTCAGTCACTCCACTCTGTAGCCTGACAGATCTACTCTATGGTAATAGAGTCTCTGCAGGGAAAGAACTCTCTTATCTCCCTTGCTTCATTTAATTAAAACAAGGTCCCTGTCATTCTTCCAACCCTCCTCTCCATGCGATACTGACCAGCTGATGGTACAATGTACCTCTTTGCATCTCCCTCAGTTCTGCCCTCTGTCATCAGTAGAAGTCCCCCCCCTCCTGCCATCTCAATCCTCTCTCAAGGAATATTCCTTGAACTGACATTTCACACCAAAAATTGTATTTGGTGTCATTTATATTGTGCACAAGTTACAAGGCATTAGACTGGATTTTTTTTATTTGAATGTTTGAAATTTGAATTCACATCTCTCTTTTATAACAAAATATCTGGTGCATAAAAAGGAGCTTAAATAGATGCATGTGGAATTAAATCAAATAAACATCTAATTATAGGAGGGATCCAGAAGCCCTGTGATCAATTGAAAGGAATTTCTTAGTGAGTAGTTACCAGTATTTATCTGGGTTCCTACACATGGCAAGTAGTGTATAAGGTTAGACTGTTAGCTCTTGGCTCTTAACTGAACCAAGAGTTGAAAAACAACAAATAAAAGAGCAAAATTACATAAATGATATAAGAATTCTAAAAAGGAGACCAATTAAGCAATCATGGGACATAAACCCTATTTCTTCCCATTTTTCTTTCTCTTCTCTCTCAATCTGTTCTGTGACCTACTGCCAAGTGAATCTTCCTAAAAGTCTTTGTTCTTGTCTTTCCCTTGCTCAAAAAGAATACAATGCCCTCTTACCTACCACTTCTTACCACTTACTTACTTACCAAGGTCTTCTTTCAATATACTCCATAATACGGTCCATACCTTACATGTAAATATTCATTTCTCATTCCATTAAAAAAAAACTTCCCTTTAAAAGATTTAGAACCACAAGGTACATGAACCTTCCAATTTTATGGACTGTTGTGTGTGCTTGTGAGGTGTGTGTGTTTGTGTGTTCTGGCTGTGTTGTGGTTTGTCCTTTGTTCTCGAAGAGGACTATGACATCAGCAAGATGATACCATGACTTACAAGGGAATTGGATTTAAGTGAGCTAGGGCTGTGCAGTCACCAGCCTCACTATCTCCTCTGGAGCCATCTGGGTCCAGTGGTGCCAGATATAGATCAGGATGACTGGAGATAGTCCAGGATGCAGATGAAGAAACTGAGGCACGGCAGAGGGCTGTGACTTACCTAATATTACATGGTTAGTAAGCAGCATAGCCAAGATTCAAGTTCAATTAGTCCTGCTTCAAGTTCAGTTCCCTTTCCACTCTACAACTTCCAATTTAATTATATTCAATTCAATAAGCATCTGTTATCTAAATATTCTGCACTGACATTATGCTTAGGGAGATACCACCAGGTAGCAATAAATAGGAAGAAGGATATTTTATTTTATTTTTGGAGGGGGGTGGGAAGGGCAACTGGGGTTAAGTGACTTGCCCAAGGTCACATGGCTAGTAAGCGTGTCAAGTGTCTGAGGCAGTATTTGAACTCGGGGCCTCCTGACTCCAGGATCAGAGCTCTATTCACTACACCACCTAGCCACCCCAAGGGTATTTTAGACAGAGGCAGAAGCAGAATCTTATGATACAGTGGATAAAGTGTCTAACATGATGTCCTGCCTCAGCGGGAGACTAGGCAAATCATAACCTTGCTATTCATTCGTTTTCTCATCTGTATAATGAAGTTAATAATAACACCTACTTCACAAGGCTATGAGGATCGGGTGAGGTTGATATGAGAATAAATATTAGCTATTACTATTAGAAGCTCAGATGTGGAAAAGCCCAGAACACGTAGAGGAGAATGGTGAATTGTCTAGTCTGGCTATGTGAGAGAATTACTATAAAAATTACTATATTTACTAACTATAAATACTATATGTAATACTATACTAAATATAAATACTATAACATGATGTATAATAAATAGAAATACTATATAAATTCTATACTAAATAGAAATACTAAATTACTACATAGTACTAAAAAAGTTACTATAAAATAAGGTCAGTCTCCCTAAAGTCAGATCCCATTGTCATGTAAAATCTCATCTCTGTGCCTTGGCTCAGACTGTCCCACCTCCTCTCCCTTCATTACCCCCTCTCCTCATCAGACCTTCTCTCAGCTCAAAGTTTCAGGTCAAGTCTCCCGCTTCACAATGATTCTATGACTTCTCTCTTTTGTGAATACTTTATCATATATTTGACCAGTTTCTCATACTTTAGTCTCTTCCATGTTCTGTCTTCCAAACAGACTGTAAGTTCCTTGAGGGCAGGGGCTCTTAAACTTCTTAAAGTTAAACTTCTCTTAATCTTAAACTTCTCTTTTATACTGCCAGGCACACATGTTGCTCGATAAATGTTTAAAGTATTAAGAAGAAAATTCTAACCAAGTTGGGAACAGTAATACTTGATCTCAGAAGACTCTCATCAAAGCAAACGTGGCATATGTGTGAAAGGGAAAGACTGATCAGTCATTTTTAGAAATCAAATCAATAATGTCTTTTAATACTTCCTTTGATGTATAATCTTTATGGGACTATTCTTCCCACTGGTGGTGATTGCCACTCATTCATACTTTCTCATCCTTTATTGTTCTTGTCCATGTCCTTCCACTGATTCTTTATGATTGCTTACTCTCAGTCTTTTAACATTTTGTGGATACTCAGGCAGTCCGTGAACAGTCCATTTGCTGTCCCTTGCTCTCACTACATAACTAGTCCACTTCCTTTTCCATGTACATTTAGTGACTATCTTTTCCAGAACTTCATGAGGGGAAGTCATTATTGCTAATAACCTAGAGTCCTTTTCATTCACTTTGCATGTCTCTTCATTGTTCTTTTAATGACCTGCAATAGTGATTATTTGGAAATTGGAGACATTCCAGTATTTGTCACCATAAAGTGGCAGAAGTGAAATACTGATATTACAACAACAAGATTTGAGACTCAATCTATACATTTTTCTAAGTGTCAAAAAGTTAGCTCACTTGTTCGTATTCATTTCTGGGTCCTGTTCTCTATCTGCAAATTAATTCAAACTAAGCTCTATTCAAGATGCTATGGGGAGTACAAAGTATAAGATATAGTTCTCAACTACCCAGCAAAACTGAGCATAATCTTTCAGGCAAGGAGATGGTCATTCAATGAAATAAGGGACTTCCAGAACTTCCTGATGAAAAGGCCAGAGCCCAGTGGAAAATCTGATCTTCAAATATAAGACTCAAGACGGACATAAAAAGGTAAACAGCGAAAACACACACACACACACACAGAACAACCTTATTAATCAATAAGAGTGAATTGTTTACATGCCTATGTGGGAGGATGATACCTGTTAATCTTGAGAATTGTATAATTATCACAACATTTAAAAGAGATATACATAGATAGTGGATGTCGGTATAAATTAACTGATGTGATGATAAAAAATCTAATTAAAGGGTGCAAAAGGATTATAATGGGAGAAGAGGAAAGGAGAAGGCAGAAAAGGGTAAATTATACCACGTGAAGAGGTGTAAAAACATATTATAGTAGAGGGAAAGAAGGGAAGGAGATGAGCATTGTATGAGCTTTACTCTAATTGGTTTTGGTTCAAGGAGGGAATAACATTCATTGTTAAGTATAAAAACCTAACATGCCCTACAAGCAGTAGCAGGGGGAAAAGAGAAAAGGCAGGGTGGTTAGAAGGGAGATGTAGTCCTAAAGAAAGTGGGGAGACAAGATGTATACGTGCATGCATGCATACATACCTGCATACAAAAAAATCCCTGACGATACAAGGAATACTACAAGTGCCATCTGAATTTTATCAAGAATAAATGGAGTCTGGGGTGGAGCCAAGATGGCGGCTCCATGTGGTATATAGCATATAAGCGGCAAAGAACTGCAGCTCCCACATAAACACACTAAAAAACTCATAAAATGAGACTCTAAACAGATTTTCAAGCTCCAAAACTCTCCAAAGGACAGAAAGCACATCTGTTGCTACAGGCAGCTCAACAGGCGGGGCTCTTCGCAGCAGTCTGGGAGCCGCAGCCCAAACCCCACCAGGTGAGGCCCTGGGGCATCGGGCAGGGAGCCTCATCTATAGGAGAGCAGATCAGCTGCACTGGAGGCACAGTTACCACATTTATCAGGCCAGAAGACAAAACGGCTAAGAGAAAGGTCAGTGGATTTTGCTAACTCGGGAGGAGAAGAGCAGGTCTGGCCAAACTGCTCCCAGGGCAAGGAAGCAGTGGGAGGCGGCTGTA
>JAQQSW010024428.1:0-10089 GCA_028646575.1 Pseudocheirus occidentalis | reverse complement strand
GTTTAGGGTGGCGGTGTGGGAGCTGTGGGATCTTGCTGCTTCTACGCCGCCATCTTGGCCTATTTCTCTTTAACATGAAAATATCCCTAGAAAGAGTAAAAGTTTTAGTCACAATCGGCTAATTGAGGATGATACTATACAATAAGATTAAAAAATATATACAAGGACAGAGGGTTGTTAGTTGTTAATGGTTTTCATTTGACTCACTTTGGCTTACTCTGTTGTGTTATAAGGGGATACTTCAAAGCCTCTTACTTTTGGATTGGCTATATCTGCTAATAAAAAGGCAAGGAAGGTGTTTAGCCATGTGGTAAAGATAATAACTTTAACTCTTTGGCTTAGTTTGTCTCTATTCCTTTTTTCCCATCCATTCATTTATGGGGCAGAACAAAGGAGACTTTGGGTTAAGAAACTGGTGAACCTCAAACTCCAGAAATATTTGGTAGTTATTAATCCAAGACCTGTGAAATTCACCCTTATCATAAACTTGTGTGAGGTCTCTGATAGGGGGACTCAAGCCCCTGGACCATGAAAAGGAATTCAAAGAGAAAATGAAATCTGATAGCATTAGCTAATTGAGAGGATACCACTTTTTCCCACCTAAACAGCTTAATACTTGGGACTGAGATATAGGCCTCAGTTAATAAGCTGCAAAGGGAAGGCTTTTTTCTGGTTCCCAGATAAGGGTGTCTTTCTTTTCTGAAAGAGCTGGAAAAAGCTTATGGGTTTTACTTAAGCTGAAAGAGCATGGCATCATGTGCTTTTTCTTGGTAGAGATAGCAAAGGATTTCAGCTGAGCCAGAAGCTTTAGGAGCATCCAGTAGAAAAGCACCCAGGAGAACTAGAGGAAATTATAGCAAAACATCATCCAGCAGATGCCAGAACATAATCAGGGAAGAGGGAGTAATATGATGACATCACTAAAAGACAGCAGTAGCCTTGTAGCATTGGAAGTGTGAGTTACCCTTTCCCATGTGCATCCTGGCGACACAGGTTTCTGATATAAGTGCCCCTCCCTTTGAGACTTTGGATATAGCAGTTTTGATGTTCTTGTCATCTGAGTTTGGATTTTGATTTTCCCTGTCATAGTAATGTTTGATGGTTGGGGATTTTTTGTTGTTGTTTGCTCATTTTCCCAGCCTGTTTCTCGACTTTGAACTCCATGTTAAAGTGGGCCTATGCTCTCTGGGTAGAGGAGGCACAATCCTGAATTTGAGGGTTTTTGTGCGTCTGATTTCAGGGCTAGTTCTTGGGGTTTGTAAAGTTTTCACTTCTTCTAAGGTGGTATGATCTAAGGAGAGGTGTGGTTATTGCTCCCCTGGCCTGTGAGTGATCACAAGCACTCTATACCACCCTGGAACTGTGACCAAGGTCCCTACCTCACTGTAGCTATAAGCTCTGGTGTGCTTCTTCTCTTCCTGGGACTGTGACCCCAGACTGCAACCCTGATCTGCATATGGGCAAAACAAGAGAGTCTTGCAAACCAGTGTCAGCAAAGGGATCCCTGTAATCTCATTCTGACTGTCTGACCCTGTAACCCATCTGTGGGCAGAGAGCTCTGGAAGCTACTGCCACCATCACTCATTTGATCACCCCTTAGTTTCCTTGCTGGGCCTGCTCTGCATTGGGACAGCCTGTGCTGGATTGTGTTCAACTCTCATGCTAATGTAACAGACATTAGCTGATGACCTTCTAAGTTGTCTTGGCCTAGAAAACTGTTTTACACCATCCTTTTCTGAGTTCTGCCACTCTAGAATTTGTTTTGAGATGTTATTTTAAAGTTTTTTAGAAAGTAATTTGGGAGAGCTCAGCTAAGACCGGGCCTTTTCTCTGCCATGTTGACTCTGTTTTCTCTGTAGTTTCTTTTCCAATTCACTTATTTGTTCTATAATTTCAAGGCTTATTTTATACTTCTTGTAGGTCTTTTATTTTTTAGCTTTCTACTTTTTAACAAATAATTCATTCATCCTTTCCTTTTCAATTTTTTAAACATATTTTTTGAGGATTACAATTCTTATTCTCTGTGGATTGCTTAATTGTACTCTAGAAATTTTGGCACATTGTCTCATTATATTTTATATAATTTTAGTTGCTTATATGTTTTGTTTTATAATCCTCTCATTGTTTAGGATTTTATCATTAAATCTTCATTTCCATCTGGGTCTTTTATGTTCACTGATATAGTAATATTTTATTGTCTTGGAGTTTAAAAAGGATTTAATATGCTTATTTATTCATTCATTTGTTTCTTCCTTTTTTCCTTCATCTAATTCTTTCTTTTCCTCATGCGAATTTACTGTTTAATTTAAAATTCTCTCAAATACAATGGGCTTTTTTCATTCTCTTTCTTCTTGACTTATCTACATCCTTTGGTAATGTTTCTCAGTCATTCCTCCTTAATATTCTCTTCTCTCTCTCTAAGTTTTGGGAAACCACTTTCTCTTGATTTTCTTTCCACCTATCTGACTGTTCCTTCTCAGTCTCCTTTGCTGGATCCACCTCCAGATCATGTCTTCTAACCCTAGGCATGCCTCAAGGTTCTGTTTTGGGCCTTCATTCTTTCTCCTTTATATTATTCACATGGTGTTCTCATCAGCTCCCAAGGATTTAATTATTATCTCTCTTCTGATCATTCTTAAATTTACCTTTCCTGCCCCAACCTTTCATCTGACCTCCAGTCTTGTATTTACAACTTCCTTTCAGACATCTCAAACTGGATGTTTAGTAAATTTCTTAAACTCTGTTATGTCCAAAATGGAAATTATTATCTTTTCCCCTAAGCTTCTCCTTCTCCTACCTTCCCTGTTATTGTAGAGGGCAACAGGGATGTATGGAGTATTCATCTGAAGGCCTTCCAAGCCCTTTTTAAGGTTTCTCATTCATCTTTGGCATGCACCTAATTCATCTCACTCCTGTCCTGGAGCTCCAAGAAGCTGTAGCATGTACAGTGACCACACCTCAGTAAAACTGTTTAAACATATGGGCTAAAACTAATTGAGGATAACCAATAGGCTTTAAACTCATATGTGAGTTAGGAGAATATCGACCCCAAGCATGTGAAGATTTCTCTGCATGGAAGGGGCAGATGACAACAATTTGTTACTATGACCACAAAGGTGGCTGAAGCAGAAGTGCTTAGAGCTTGGTCAGACATCAGAGACACCAAGGTCAACCTCTGTATTCTGGGCCATCATCAGACATGCTGACTTTTGTCTTGCTACTGGACTTTGTTTTTCCATGTCGGCATGTAAATAGTTCAACTTTGATAAGTTCCTTATGGTTTCTTTCACATGTTTACCTTCTCATGCTTTTTGTGTTTGAATGTCATATTTTCTGTTCAGTTCTGGTTTTTTCAGCAAGAATGCTTGAAAGTCCTCCATTTCACTGAATGACCATATTTTCCCCTGGAAGATTATACTCAATTTTGCTGGGTAGGTGATTCTTGGTTTTAATCGTAGCTTCCTTGATCTTTGGAATATCATATTCCAGGCCCTTCAGTCCCCCAATGTAGAAGCTGCCAGCTCCTGGGTTATCCTTGACATCCTGTAATATTTTCTCCTTGATCTGGGGACTCTGGAGCCTGGCTATAACATTTCTAGGAGTTTTCTTTTAGGAATCTTTTTCAAGATGTTATTGGTGAATTCTTTCAAGTTCTATTTTGCCTTCTGGTTCTAAAATATAAGGGCAATTTTCCTTGAGAATTTTTTGAAGGATGCTTCCTAAGTTCTTTTTTTGATCATGGCTTTCAGGTAGTCCAATAATTTTTAAATTGTCTCTCCTGGATCTCTTTTCCAGCTCAGTGGTTTTTTTCAAGGACATATTTCATGTTGCCTTCTATTTTTTCATTTGTTTGGATCTTTTTAATAGTATCTTGATTTCTCATCAAGTTATTTGCTTCCATTTGTTCCACTCTAATTCTGAAGGAATTATTGTCTTCAGAATGCTTTAGAGATTCTTTTTCCATCAGGCAAATTCAATTTTTTTAAGGCATTATTCTCTTCATTGGCTTTTTGGGCCTCTTTTGCCAGTTGAATTAATCTATTTTTTAAGGTGTTATTTTCTTCAGTCAAGTTGTTGGCTCTTTCTTATATCATTCTCCTTTCTCCTCCCAATTTTTCCTCCACTTCTCTTATTTGGTTTTCAAAGTCTTTTTAAAGCCGATCTATGGCTTTTAGTCAATCTTCATGTTTCTTGAAAGCATTTGGTGTGGGAGTTCTGGCTGTGTTGTCTTCCTCCTGTTCTATGCTTTGACCCTTTTTGTCCCTAAAAAAAAGATTCTAGAGTTCAGTTACTGTTCTTATTTTGCTTCCTTTTCCTACTCGTGAAGAAAGTAAATTATTTGTGTTTTTGGCTCTGTAGAACTCTGCTTCCAGAGGGGAAAGCAATGTCCCAAATTGCTGGGGTTTTTAAAGCTGCCAAAGCTATCAGGGGGCTGTTGCCATCCCCACCAAATTTGGCTTACTGAAAACTCACCCCAGGACCACTGCCTAAGACCAAGATCTGGATCTAGGCTGCTAAACACAATAGCACTTGGCCTCTGAACAATTGCATGATCCCCTTGTAGTCTACACACTGGGAGCTCTGAAGCAACTGGGTGGAGGCGGCTGCCACTTCAATTGCTTCCTTGCCCTGGGGGCAGTTTGGCCAGATGGCTTTTCTCCCCAAAATTCAGCTCAATCCCACTGACCTTTCTCTTAGTCCTTATTTCTTCTGGCTTGATAAATGTGGAAACTCCCTCAGCTGACACTGATTCACTCTCCTCAAGACTCCAGCTGAGGCTCCTCCTGATCTCTCTGGGGCCAGCCCATGGTTTCAGGCTGGGCTGGTTTTGGCTCCCAGCCTGCTGAGATGAGCCCCATCTGCCAAGCTTTCTTCAGTGAGAAATGGGTTTTCTGTATTTTTGTGAGTTTTGGAGTTCTAAAAGTTTTTTAGAGTCATATTTTATGGACAGTTGAGGTGGTTATGTGGGAACTGTGAAAACTTGCTGCTTCTATGCAGCCATCTTGGCTCTGCCCCCCACCCCCACCGTTTATTCTTTTAGTGCCAATTGGCTCATGCCATATTTATTTGTAGCTTCTTGAATCAATCAATAAGCATTTATTAAGCACCTACTATGTGTTAAGCATTTATTAAGTGCATACTATGTGCCAGCCACTGTGGTAAGCACTAGGGATGCAAAAAGAGGCAAAAGCCTGTTTCTGCCATCAAGGACTCACAATCTAATGGGGGAGACTAAATAAATACATATACATATACATATACACATACACATACACATACATACATACATACATATATACATATATACACATATATAAACAAGCTGTATACAGAACAAAAAAGAAGTTGTCAAGAGAGAGAAGGAATTAGAATTAAGGGGGATCAGGAAAGGTTTATTGTAGAGGATAGAATTTTAGTTTGGATTTGAAGGAAGCTAGAAAAGCCAGTAGGCAGAAATGAAGAAGAGTATTACAGACTTAGGAGGAGATGGATAGAGAAAGTGCCAAGAACTGAGAGATGGAGTAGCTTGTCCATGGTACAGTTTGTGAAAACTCACCGCTTTTGCCAGTTTTGCTTTCTTTAGCTTTATGTATTCAGTGATTATTAGAGCTGGAAGAGACCTAAGACCATTTAGATCAACCTCATAATTTTATTGATAAGGAAATTAAGACCTGGATTAATAAACCAATCAATGAAGAAGAATTTCTTAGATACCTACTATGTAACAAGATATAAAGAAAAAATCATTAAGTCTCTTTCCTCAACCAAAGAGAAGATGAAGAGATTTACCCAAGGTCACAAAGAGTTGGAAATTGAAAATAACATTTTCTGATCCTATGAACTGAAGTCTTCTCCTGGTTTCTAGTCTTTTCACTGTGCTAAGTGTTTTGGTCCAGTTGCTTCCAACTTACAGGCTTCTGGGCAATTTTAAAGGCTTTTTGTTTGCAATTTAAGAAAGTCTCAATTTGCTTAATTATTTACCCATTGCTTTTATGGGACACTTGTTTTGCTATCACACTATTTCCTCTGCTCTATGATATAGCTTTCAAATCACCATTTCCAGCTGACATTTTCATAGGTCAGGTCACAGAGTTAGGGCTGGAAAGGATATTTTAGAGGCTATCTCATGCAACCTCTGCTCCTCCCCATTTTATAAGTGAAGAAATTGAGTGCTACAAAGGTGAAACTATTTAGCCAAGGTCATTTAAGTAGTAGATACAGTAGCAGAGTCAGAATTGGAGTTCATATAATCTGACTCCACATGCATCATATATGATCTCCTTACTCTTCCACTTCTCCTTTGTGACCAGGCAAAAATCAAAAACAAAAACAAATACACAATTGCCTGGGCAAATGCTTGAGATTGGGTCCAACTGAAAAAAAATATTTATCAATTACACTTATATATCATTTACCACCTCTATCATTCCTACCCCTTACAGGTATAGATATTAGTGCATAATGGAGTTCCCTTGGGAGCATTTACAGATTTGCAGCCTTTTTTCATCTTGCCATAAGTCTTTTATACAATTTACTTCAAGCTGAATTTTTTTTCTTTTCTCTCTGAACATTAAAAATGCATGATTGTTACAACCAAGGAGACAGGGCAATTGTTCTGTGAATCAGGAAAGTCTTAGCTATATCCATTAATTCAGAGAAGGTAGTTAGTTTCCATTGTCCTTGAATGTCTCAGGGGTTCTTAACCTCTTTTTGTGTTATAGACCCCTTTAGCAATCCAGGTAAACATATGAATCCCCTTTTCAGAATAATATTCTTAAATTCATAAGATAAAAAGGGAAAGCAATTATATTGAAACACAACTCTTAACAAAACTTCCCAGAATCCAGTTTGTTCTTGCCAAACTAAATGGGGAGTTAGCCTAGACTTTTGAATTGGTGTTTCTCAACCACTTTTTTTCTTTTTTCTTTTAAATTTATTTATTTACTTTTAGTTTTCAACATTCATTTCCACAAGATTTTGAGTTACAGTTTTTCTCCCCATCTTTCCCCTACACTCACCCCAAAATAGCTAGCCTACTGAATATCCCTTCCACCAATATGTTCTCTCTTATATTCTACCCCATCCCCCACTAACTTTCTAGTAGGGCAAGATGAATTTCTATATCCCAGTTCCTGTATATCTTATTTCAAAGTTACATGTTAAAAAACATTTTTTAAACATTTGTTTATAAAACTTTGAGTTCCAGATTTTTCCCTTCTTTCTTCCTTACCCACCCCTACTGGGAAGATAAGAAATTTAATATAGGTTGTACATGTGTAGTTACCCAGATCATTTCTATAGTAGTCACTTTGTGAAAGATTAACTATATTTCCCTCAATCCTATCCTGCCCCACATGTATTCTATTTTCTACTTTGACCCTGTCCCTTTATAACAGTGTTTCCTCCTAACTATCCTCTCCCCCAATCTCGCTCCCTTCCATGATCTCCCCTCTTATCCCCTTCCCCCCTATTTTACTGTAGGGTAAGATACTCAATTGAGTGTGTATGTTATTCCCTTCTTAAGCCAAATTCAATAAGAGTAAGATTGTCCTATTGCATTTCACCTTTCTGTTCTTCCCCTCCATTGTAACAGTTTTCTCTTGCCTCTTTTGTATGAGATAATTTACCCTAATCTATCCCTTTCTCCTCCCAATAAATTCCTTTATCACCTCTTAATTTTATTTTTTAGACATCATCCCTTCATATTCAACTCATTCTGTGCCCTTTTCCTATGTATTCATGAACATACACATGCCCACACTCACATATATATTTATATACACATACACCCTCCTATATATACATATAAATGTATGTATTCATGTATATATACATATATATTCCCTTCAACTGTCCTCATACTGAGAAAAGTCTCATGAGTTACAATTATCGGTTTTCCACATAAGGATGTAAGTAGTTCAACTTTAATAAGTTCCTTATGATTTATTTTTCCTGTTTACCTTCTCATGCTTCTCTTGCTTCTTGAATTTGGAAGTCAAATTCTCTCTTCAGCTCTGTTTTTTTCATCAAGAATGCTTGAAAAATCCTCTATTTCATTGAATGAACATTTTTCCCCCATACCATTATACTCAGTTTTGCTGGGTAGGTGACTCTTGGTTTTAGTCCTATTTCCTTTGACCTCTGGAATATCATATCCAGCTACAAAGTCTTGTGTTATACTGATTATGTTTCCACAATGCTCAAAGTGTTTCTTTCTGACTGCTTGCAGTATTTTCTCCTTGACCTGGGAACTCTGGAATTAGGGTGTATATTCTTAGGAGTTTTCTTTTGGGGATCTTTTTAAAGAGGTGATTGGTGAATTCTTTCAATTTCTATTTTGCCCTCTGGTTCTAGAATATCAGGGCAATTTTGCTTGATAATTTCTTGAAAGATGAGGTCTAGGACTTTTTTATCATGGCTTTCAGGTAGTCCAATAATTTTTAAATGATTTCATTTGGATTTTCCAGGTCAGTGGGTTTTCCAATGAGATATTTCACATTGCCTTCTATTTTTTTCATTTGTTTAGATCTGTTTTATAGCATCTTAATTTCTCATAAAGCCATTACCTTCCAATTGCTTCAATCTAATTTGAAGGAGTTATTCTCTTCAGTGAGTATTTGAAATTCCTTTCCTTTTCTTTTTTTTAATATAAATTTTTATTTGTTTTCTTGTTTACATCATTAATTTCCATGAGATTTTTGAGTTACAAATTTTCTCTCCATCTCTCCCCTACCCCAACCCCAAAACAGTGATTCACTGTAAAGACCCTCCCCTGATCTGCTCTCTAACTTTCTGGTGGGGCAGGGAGAGTCTCCCTACCCAGCACCTTTATATCTTAATTCCTAGTTGCATGTATTGCAGAGACTTAAATTCTAGATTCTATCGGTTCCTCCCTTGTCACCCACCCCTGCTGGAAGGACAAGCAATTCAATACAGGTTGCACATGTGTAATTACACAGGACATCTTCACAGTGAACATATTGTGACATTCTGATCATATGTCCCTCCTTCCTATGCCTCCCCCCCTTGTTCTGTTCTCTACCCTGTCCCTGTCCGTTTACTGAAGTGTGTGCTTCCAGCATCCCTCCCCCAGAACCTACCCTCCCCTCCATTATCCCCCCTCTCATCCTCATGCCCCGTACTCTCCTGTGTGGCATGATACCCAATTTATTATTTCTTCCCTAAGCCAGCTTCAATGAGAGTAGATGAGAGTAAAGTTGTAACAGTTCTCCCTTGCCTCTTCTATATGGGATGATTAACTCCATTTTGTCTCTCCCTGTCTCCTCTCATTCTAGTCCTCTCCCACCTCAGAATTTCACCTTTTAGAGTATCTTCCCTTATATTCAATTGATCCTATACCCCCTATATACACCTATACACACATGCTCAGATATGTATTCATGCTCATATAGAGCCTCCTATATAGACATACGTGTAAGTATACGTACATACACACACATACACACACACACACACACACACACACATATATATATATATACACATTTGTATTCCCTTCCCCTATCCTCAAACTAAGAAAAGTTTTATAAGTTACTATTATCGTTTTTCCACATTGATATGTAAGTAGTTCAACTTTGATAAGTTCCTTATGATTTCTTTCCCATGTTTACCTTCTGATGCTTCTTGTGTCTGATTGTCAAATTTTCTGTTCAGTCCTGGTTTTTTCATCAAGAATGCTTGAAAGTCCTCCACCTCATTGAATGACCATATTTTCCCCTGGAATATTATACTAAATTTCGCTGGGTAGGTGATTCTTGGTTTTAATCCCAGCTCCCTTGATCTTTGAAACATCATATTACAGGCCCTTAGATCCCTCAGTATAGGAGCTGCCAGATCCTGGGTTACCCTAATAGTATTTCCTCAGTATTCAAACTGTTTCCTCTTGGCAGCCTGTAATATTTTCTCCTTTAACTGGGTATTCTGGAACCTGGCAATAACATTTCTAGGAGTTTTCTTTTGGGGATCTTTTTGAAGATGTGATTGGTGAATTCTTTCAAGTACTATTTTGTCCTCTGATTCTAAAATATAAGGGCAATTGTCTTTGAGAATTTCTTGAAGAATGATTTC
>JAQQSW010024427.1:0-10089 GCA_028646575.1 Pseudocheirus occidentalis | reverse complement strand
TGCCATTTGAGTTAATTTGTTCTTTAAGGTGTTATTTTCTTCAGTCAGGTTGTTGACTCTCTTTTTATGATTTTCTCCCATCATTTTCATTTCTCTTCCCAATTTTTCCTCCACTTCTCTTATTTGGTTTTCAAAGTCCTTTTTAAGTCAATCTATGGCTTGTAGGCAATCTTCATGTTTCTTGGAAGCATTTGGTGTGGGAGTTCTGACTGTGTTATCTTCCTACCGTTCCATGCTTTGATCCTTTTTGTCCCCAAAAAAGGATTCTAGAGTTTGGTTATTGTTCTTACTTTACTACCTTTTCCTACTCATATTGACCAGTCAATTAATTGCTTAATTTTTTAGTTCTGTGGAACTCTGCTTCCGGGGGGGAGAGTGGGAGGGGTGGGTAAACACTCTGTCCCAAATCATTGGGTTTTCACAGCTGCCAGAGCTATTAGGGAGGTGCTGCAGCCCCCACCAGCTTTGACTCACCAAAAACCACCCCAGGACCACCACCCAAGACCACAATCCGGATCCAGGCCATTCAACGCAAGAGCACTTGGCCTCTGTTCAATCACTTGTCCCCCCTTCAGTCTGCAGGCCAGTAGCTCTGAAGCAACCAGGTGAAGGTGGCTGCCACCCTTTCTGCCACTACTGCTGCTTCAGCTGCTTCCTTGCCCTGGGGGCAGTTCGGCCAGACCACTTTTCTCCCCCCAATTTAGTTGAATTCCACTGATCTTTCTCTTAGTCCTTATTTCTCTTGGCTTGATAAATCTGAAAATTGCCCCAGCTGCCACTGATTCACTGTTCTGAAGACTCCAGCGGCAGCTCCTCCTGGCCACCCCAGCACCAGGCCACAGTTTCAGGCTGGGCTGGTTTTGGTTCCTAGCCTGCTGCAATGAGCCCTTTGTGCTAAGCTGCCTTCAGCAAGAGATGTGTTGTCTGTATTTTTGTGAGTTTGGGAGCCCTAAAATTTGTTTAGAGTCATATTTTATGGGTATTTGAGGTGGCTGTGTTGGAGCTGCAAAACCCTGACGCTTCTATGTCGCCATCTTGGCTCTGCCCCCCATGAAAGAAACTTTTGAAAAAAAAAGATTCAACATTTTGGTAAAAGAGACATAAAAAATAATGAAGAAAGTAACACCTTAAAAACAGAATTAACAGAATGGAAAGAAAGGTAACCAAACCTCAGAAAAGACAATCATTCCTTAAAAATTAGAATTAGGCAAGTGGAAGTTAATGACTCCATAAGACATCAAGAAACAATGAAACAAAGTCAAAAGAATGAAAAAAATAGATGAAAATGTGAAATATCTCACTGGAAAAATAACTGACCTGGAAAATAGATCAAGGAGAGATAATTTAAGAATTTTTTATATGGCCATGATTTTTTTAAAGAGCTTATGCATCATATTTCAATAAATTACAAAACAAAGAGACATGCCCCCATATCTTAGAAGCAGAAGACAAAAAAGAAATTGAAAAAAATCCACTGATCATCTCCTAAAAAAGATCCAAAATGAAAATTTCCTGGAAAATTATAGCCAAATTCCAGAGATTTCAGGTCAAAGAGAAAATACTTAAAGTAGCCAGAAAGAAACCATTCTAATACTGCTGAGCTATTGTCAGGATATATGTCAGGACCACAAAATATTTGGCACCTACAATGGCAGGGAATATGACATTCTGGAAAGCAAAGGAGCTAGGAATATAACCAAGAATCACCTACCCAGAAAAACTGAGTATAATCTTTCAGGCAAAAGATAAAAAATAAAAAATAAAAACTGGTCACTAATAAAATAAAGGACTTGATTCCTGATGAAGAGCCCAGAGCCAAAAAGAAATTTTGCCATTCACACACAAGACTCAAGAGAAGCTTATAAAGGTAAACATGAAAGAGAAATAATAAAGGAACTTAATAAGATTAAACTATTTACATTCCTATGTTGGAAGAAGATACCTGTATCTCCTAAGAACTTTATCACTATTAGGACAGTTTAGAAGGAGACTACATAAATACAGAGCATGGACGTTAATCTATTACATTGGGATGGTTTTCTTTCGTTTTTTAATGAAAAAGTGAGAAAGGGGGATGCTCTGGGAGAAGGGAGAAGGAAGAAGGGAGAGACAGAATGGGGGAAATTAACTCACATAAAAGAGGTACACAAGGTAGATTTTTTCATAGCGGAGGGGGAAATGGGGAAACTAGTGGGAAACGCTTGAACCTCACTCTTATCCGAAGTAGTTAAGAAGGATATACACATAGTCAGTTCAGTATAGAAATCTATCTTACCCAAAGAGAAAGTAGGCAGGGAAGAGGTAAAGGTGAAATAGATGAATATTTACAAAAATATAAATTGCCAAGATTAGCAGAAGAGGAAATAGAATATTTAAATAAGCCTATCTTAGAAAACAAAATTGAATAATCTATCAATTATCTCCAGGACCAATGGATTTACAAATGAATTCTACCAAACATTAAAGTTAGGTAGAATTAATTCCAACATTATATAAACTATTTGGAAAAATAAGTAAAGAAGGAATCCTAACAAATTCTTTCTATTGCACAAATATAGTTTTGATACCTAAACCAAGGAGAGCAAAAACAGAGAAGGAAAAGAAAACTATAGACCAATTTCCTTAATGAATATTGAAGTGAAAATTTTCAATAAACTATTAGCCAGGAAACTAAAATGATGGATCACAAAAAATCATATACTACAACCTGGTGGGCTTTTATACCAGGAATGCATGCTGGTTCAGTATTAGGAAACCTATAAGAATAACTGATGATATCAATAATAAAAGCAACAAAAACCATATGTTTATGTTAGTAGGTGAAGAAAAAGCTTTTAACAAAATTCAATACCCATTCCTATTAAAAACACTAGACAAAAATAGGAATCAATGGAACCTTTCTTAAAATAAGTAGCATCTATCTAAAAACAAGAGCAAATATTCTTGGTAATGGGGATAAACTAGAAGCCTTCCCAATAAGATCAGGGATGAAGCAAAGTTCTCCATTATCAATATTTTTATTCAATATTATATGCTATCTATGGTAGTAAAACAATAAAAAGATACTTGAAAGAATTAGAACAGGAAACAAAGAAAACGATAGCTCTTTGCAGATGATATGATGGTATGCTTAGAGAACAGCAGAGAATAAATTTTTAAAAGCTAATTGAAACTTAACAACCTTCGCAAAATTACAGGATATAAAATAAACTCACAGAAATCATCAACTTTTCTATGTATTACCAATGGGAAGAGATAGAAAAATGCCATTTTTTAAAAACTGAAGATAGTAAAAATACTTGGGAGTCTACCTGTCAAGACATATTCAGGGACTATATGAAAACAATTACAAAAACTTTTCACATAAAAAGACATATCTAAACAATTGAAGAAATACTAATTGCTTATGGGTAGGCTGAGCCAATATGATAAAAATGACAATTCTACCTAAATTATTTATTCAGTACCATACCAAACTACTAAAGAATTATTTTAGAGAACTAGAAAAAAATGATAAAAATTTATCTGGAAGAATAAAAGGTCAAGAATAACAAGGGAATCGATGAAAAAAAGGGAAAGTAGTCTAACAGTATGAGATTTCAAACTAAATTACAAAGTGGTAATTATGAAAATAATCTGGCTAAGAAATAGTGGTAGATCAATGGTTTACCCAGCAACCATAAAATAGGTATACAATATACAGCAGTAAATTACCATAGTAACCTAGTGTATGATAAACCCAAAGATCTTGAGGCAAGAACTCACTACTTGACCAAAACTGCTGGGAAAACTGGAAAACATTCTGACAAAAACTAGGCATAGAACAACATCTCACACCAAGATACCAAGACAAGGTCAAAATGGGTACACAATTTGGACATAAAGGGTGCTATCATAAGCAAATTAGGGAAACATGGAAAAATTTACCTATGGGTAAGGGAAGAGTTTGGGACCAAATAAGAGACAGAGAGGACTGTAAGAGATAAAATGCATAATTCTGATCACATAAAATTTAAAAATTGTCTATATAAAGAAAAACAATACAGCAAAAATTAAAATGAAAGTACAAAACTGGGAGAAATTTTATAACAATTTCTTCAGTAAAGATCTCATGTCTTGAATAGGAAACTGAGCCAAATTTTTTTTTAAATAAGAGCCATTCCTCAATGGTCAAAGGATATGAATAGAAATTTTTCAGAGTAAGAAATCAAAATCATCAATAATCATATGAAAAATGCTCTAGGGGCAGCTAGGTGGCACAGAAAATAGAGCACCAGCCCTGGAGCCAGTAGGACCTAAGTTCAAATAGGGCCGCAGACATTTAACACTAGTCGTGTGACCTTGCGCAAGTCACTTAACCCCAATTGCCCTGCCTTCCCTCCCCCCTCCAAAAAGCAAAAAAACAAAAAAAGCTATAAATCACTAATTGTTAAAGAAATATAAATTAAAATAACCGTGAGGTACAGATTAGCTAATGTAGCAGAAAAACAAAATAACAAATGCTAGGGGGTACATGGGGAAAGAGGCACACTAGTGCACCGCTGGTTGAATCATGAACCAGTCCAACCACTCTGTAGAACAACTTGGAATTATGACCAATGGGCTATAAAATTGTATATGCCCTTTTACCCAGCAATATCTTTACTATGTCTATAAGCCAAAGAGATTAAAGGAAAAGGGAAAACATTTATATACAGGAAAAAAAAAACCTCATAGCAGTTCTTTTTGTGGTAGTAAAGAGTTGGAGACTGAGGGCACATTGATAAATTGGGAAGTGACTGAACAAGTTATGGCATATGATTGTGACAGAATGCCATTGTGCTGAAAGAAATGATGAGGGGGATGGTTTTAGAAAAAATGTGGGAAGACCCAGCAGTGATTTGCAAAGTAAAGTGAGCAGAACCAGCAGAACATTGCACCTATAAGCATCAATATCGTAACAATGACCAACTGTGAATGACTAAGCTATTCTCAGCAATACAACGATCCAAGACAATTCCAAAGGACTCGTGATGAAAAAATACTATTCTCATCCAGAGAGAGAACTGATGAATTCTAAGTGAAAACTAAAGCATATTATTTTTCACTTTATTTTTCTTCTTTTATTTTCTCTTTTTGTACAACGGTTAATATGGAAATATGTTTTGCTTGACTTCACATATATAATGGGTATCATACTGCTTGCCTTTTCAATGAGTGAGGAAAGGACTAATGCATGAAAGATATATAAATGAAAAAAAATTTAATGTTAAAAATTTAGAAAGAGTATTATTCATAGATGTTCTCAGTACTCATGACAAAATGATCAAGAAATACTTATGCAACAAGCAGACATCAGTTTACAGACATTATTTGTAAAGGCAAAGAACAGGTAAATACTACTTAATTTTGTTCATGCTAACCAAAATTTATGTTACTTCTGGATAAAGTTTATAATGGTCAAGTTCCAAGGATAGAATCACAAGTCCTTCATGGGCAACATATGTATGAACTCAGCTAACACTGTATACACAAAAGCACCAAAAAAATTACTACATCATGTAGGCCTGTGTGTAGAAAATGAGATGCTTAGACTGATAATTCATGATTAGTCATTACCACTAGAAATTATAAGTTTAGACTAAAAAATCCTAGAGTTAGTAAGCAATGTAGATTATACAAGGAAATAGTAAAAATAGTTGAATACATGACTGAAGCCTATAAAAGCTTACCATATACCATATGTTTAGCAGGAAATGACCTGGTGGTTAGAATTATACATAAGGGGGCAGCCAGGGAGCGTAGTGAATAGAGCACCGACCCTGGAGTCAGGAGGACCTGAATTCAGATTTGACCTCAGACACTTGACACTTACTAGCTGTATGACCTTGGGCAAGTCACTTAACCCCAGTTGTCTTGCCTCCCCCCTCAAAGAAAAAAAAAGAATCATATATAAGAATTTTGTTTTCTTTAATGGACTTACAGCTGACAAAACCCCATGCAACAAATATTGCTCAAAAAAATCCTGCACAATTCAATTAATAAAACTGTCAGAAACAGGACCATCCTCGCAGACCAAACTATCTTCCAGGCCTACCACCGATCAATTAAAAGCTTAAAAAAATAATACTTTAATTGATGTCAGCATACCAAATCCTCATAATGTCCAAACTATATAGAACAAAAAGCTTTTAAAATACCGAAAACAAGCTGAGGTAAAAATCACACGGTACCAGCATGCAATACTTATCGGCTAGCTGGTGTTGTAGAGCACTAGATCTAGAGTCAGAAAGACCCAAGTTCAAATCTTGCCTCAGACACTTGCCAGCTTCGTCACCCTGGACGCTATTTATTTTGTGCCAGACATTATACCCTTTACAAATATTCCTTCATTTGACCCTCATAACAGTCCTGGAAGGTAGGTGCTATTATTATCCCCATTTTACAGATAAAGAAACTGAGGCAAATATAGTGAAGGCTTACTTTACTTAACTTTTGTCTTTCTTCAATTGAAAAATGAGGATGATAATCGCGCCCACCTCCCTGGATTGTTGTAAGTATTAAATGACAAAATATTTGTAAAGTGCATAGCAAAAAGCCTTGCACACAGTAGGGGCTTAATAAATGTTTGTTTCTTTCTTTCCTTCCTGTCTACTACAACAGTTATACCCAGGATGGTTGCAGTGAGCCTACAGAGGAGGAACTGACATTTTAATACTTTTGCTTCAACTACAAAATGAAGTTAATTTAGCTACTTGTATAATAGCCCCATAGACTGTTAAATATAAAAGGATAAAAGCAGGGTAGTGACTTGTCCCAGAATTGTTTCTATCTGAATATCATCAAAAAAGATGAAAATAAGATGATGATGATGATGATGATTAGAGGGGAACAGATAATACATGCAAAGTACTTTGAAAAATTATAAATCTACATAAATTTATTTTTAATTTTCATTCATTGAACCGTCTCGACTCAATGGAGTCCAGATAGAAACAGACCCGATGGGTTTTTTACGTTTAATATTCAGCAGACGACTGCAGTGGCCAATAGAATAACAGCTTTTCATAATTGAATCAGAGTATTGGGGTCTAAGCTCGTTTTCTGGAGTCGCACTGAAGGCACATTCAGGATGACTCCGGCAGCAGATGAGCATTTAGGATTATCTCCAGTCCATCCTGCCTATAGCTTGTCTGTACGTAGCTGTTTGCATATGTTTCCTGCATTCGACTATGAGACCCTTGACAGGAAGGATTGTTTCTCCCTCCCCTTTTTTGTATCTCTAGTGCTTATCACCATGCCTGGTAAACAGCAGGGACTTAACAAATGCTTATTAGCCGATTGTTGACTATAAAAATAGGTGAAAGGGATGGGAACTTGACTTGTGAATTTATTAGTACAAGGAACTCCCAAGTTAGGAAACTCCTACCTAGAGAGTTGCCTAGCGTCCAGAGATATCAAATAACTCTCCCAAGGTCACACAGTAAATGTGAGAAGTAGAGCTTGAAGCACAGTCTTCCTAGCTTTGAGTTAGGCTCTCTATCCATTAGGCCCTTCCGTCTCTCGTGAAATTTATGTAGTGTTATTTTATAAAGTCCTTTATATACATCAGTTAATCCTACTTTCCCACATTACTAAGAAAATAAATGATTGAGGGCACATAGTTGTTAAGTGTTCAAAGTTGCCTAGAGGACAGATATTCCAATTCCAAATTCAATGTTCTTTCCATAGCTCCTTCAGGCACCCTGATCCATAGTGGTTATCCAGAGTGGCATGTGATTCGAGATAAGGCACTTCTAAAACATTTGAAATGAGAGAGCCAGTGGCAGTATACCCATGATGATCATACAAGGAGAATTTAGCTCCTTGAAATAAGAGCAATACATTGGATACTCCCTTTCCTTGCTTCCAAGGTCCTTTGAGGTCATCACATTCCTCATCCAAAAAGTAATTAATTATCCAAGACCTACCGGTTATCTGGGTCATAAGGGAGACCATCACAGGAAGTTCAGAGGAAGCAGCCGCAATGCTCACAGTGTAGTTGGTGCCTGGGTGCAGTTCCAGGCAAACTTCAGGAGTCTGACTGCCAGTGGTCAGGTTAAATGATACTTCCTGGTTAAATTCCTTCTGATACCCTCGGTGGCCCCATATGTGGAACTGTAACAGAAAAGTTCAGGAGGTAAGATGCTGATAATGATTAAAATTCCTTATGTCTGTGTAGTACTTTACAGACTTCTGTAATGGTCATGGAAATCTCAAGATCTTCCCTGTCCCTTAATAAGCCTAAGGGAATTTAAAGACTTTCTCTGCCTTGAAAATAAACTCTGCCCCCTAATAGACTAAATGTAATCACATGGAGCCTGCTGTGGGAAGAGTTTGCCAAAGGATGGAGCAGAGCCCACAGGAAGCTTGTGAGTCAGATCAAGCTAGAGAGTTGAGAGGAGAGGATGCTTCAGAGGGAGACAGATAGGCTTGTGAGTAAATACTGGTCTTATTTTGGTTTATGGGAAGACTAAAAGGATGGTCTCTCTGCTACACTGTGGTACATTAACTTCTGTGTTGTTATGATGGATTCAATTTCCTGGTGTAGGGATTTCATTTTCTGGCATCTGAAAAATGTTTTGCTTCTGTCTTCTATATGGAGAGTCTGTTATATTTTGTGCTTGAGGACCATATAGGTATATTTATAATGATCATGGGTGCTATGAATGGTGCTACAACTTCTAAGTACTTAGGCTCCAAGACCACCAGGCAAAACCAGGTATTCATCATCTGAATGCCCACCTGCACACATATCACTTTTAACTTTTCCTGAGAGGCTTATCATCAAATCAATATCACCATTATTTAAAGGACATGGAAATCTACCACTTTGTGGCTCTACTCAGAATCATTATTCTAGACTGTCTAGGCTGAAGCCCCCTCCCCTCATCACCATCCCTCATACCCATCCATGTCAGCCCCATTCCTTCCCTGTCCCTCTCCCATTCTATCCGACCTTTCATTATACTTTTTGGACTTTTCTATTATATTAACAAATTGGTCTTTGTATCAGAAACGTACCTTCTCCCAGAAATTTGTGTGTATGTATGTATGATGTGCTATGTATCTGACATATACATATATATGTATGCTATACACATAAAATTATATTTGTTATCACACACACACACATACACACAAACTATAATCACCTTGAGGACAAGGACTGTTTCATTTTCTGTCTCTCTAGTCCTAGCTCCAATGCCTACCACATGTGGGTACTTAATAAAGACTTGTTTAACTGAATTCCAAGTACTTTCACATAAATTATTTCCTTTGATTCTTACAGCAACATTGAGAGAGGGATGAGTGGTACTACAACTACTACTGTTGTTGCTCCTGCTGCTGCTACTTCTCTTTCCTCTTCTTTCTCTTTCTTTTCCATTCTTCTTCCTCTTCCTCTTCTTCTTTTTAATATTATTCCCAGCATATGGATGAAGAAATCGATACCCTCCCTCCCAAGCAGTTAAGTCACTTTCCAAAATATAACATAGGTATCAAGTGGCACTTTTGTGTTTCATGATTCCCTATATGATGTTCTTCTCACCATAACCCACTCCCTCCCTCCTAGCCTGTCTTTATATCCTTTCAGAATATACATATACACATACCTATACATATATGTATGTACACAAATATGCATTCACACATACACATGCATACATATGCATCTCCTCTCATAAGAACTACAGGTAAAATGTCAAAGTCACTCAGAGCGTAGTATGGGAGAAAGTAGGCTGGATTTGGAGTCATAGCACTTACTACTTGTATGACTGGGTGTAATGGTAATTAATTTGTTTGATCAGATGTTAAGTAGATCCTAGTAACCTAGTGTTAAGTATAGAACTCTGTCCATTGCTGAAAAGGTGTGAATTCCCAGAACTCTGTCCATTGGTGAAAAGGTGTGAATTCCCCTGTGAGTTGGAAGAATGCTATTGGCTGAGACACTCCCCTGAACCATGTTGACTTGGGAGAAGGCCAGTTTTTATAAGCAGGAGAATTTCAGAGACAAGACAGATTTTGGATTTGGTTCTTCAGTGAAGCTGACTGAAGATATGAACAGGATGG
>JAQQSW010024426.1:0-10089 GCA_028646575.1 Pseudocheirus occidentalis | reverse complement strand
AGTATAATATAATATAATATAATATAGTATAGTACAGTACAGTACAGTACAATACAATACAATACAATACAATATAATATATTTTAAAATAAGCACTATATAAATAATATGATTTATATATTAATATAACATAATATAATACAATATAATACAATACAATACAACACAATGTAACATAATACAACAGTATAATATAATATAATATAATATGATATGATATGATATGAATTTTAAAAGAAGTGCTATATAAAGTGCCTACCATGTGCCAGGTGCTATACCAAGCACTTCACAAATATTATCTCATGTGATCTTCATAACATCCCTGTGAGGTAAGTGCTGTTCTCATCCCCATTTCACAATGACAATCAGAGGTTAAGTGACTTGACCAAGGTCACACAACTTGTAAGTGTCTGAGACCAAAGTCTTCCTCAGGTCTCCTCCTTCCTGGAAGAGCTCTCCATGGAGGCCCAGTGCTCTATCCAGACAGATTATATTCCAAGTACAGAGGAAAGGGATGGAGCATCGAGCGTGAGGAACAGAAAGAGCACCAGTTTGTTCAGATTCCATGGTGTGCAAGGGGAAGTAATATCCAATGAAGCTGGAATGATAGGTTATGTTGGGCCAGGTTGTGATGGGCTTTAAAAGTTAAACCCAGAAATTTGTATTTGATTTTAGCATCAGTGTGGGGGAGGGCATTTGAACTGATTTAGTATGGCCAGATCTATACTTAAAGAAAATGACATTAGTGGTGGTGAAGGGGTTGGACTAGAGTGGAGTACCTGAGGCTGGGAGAACAATTAGGAAATTTTTGCACTAATCTAGATGAGAGGTCATAAGGGTCTGAACCAAGATGGTAGCTGTGTTAGTTTAGAACAGGGATCAGCTGGAGAGATGTTGCAGAGGTAGAATGTCAAGAATGACAATGGGTTGAATCTGTGGGGTGGAACGGAATGAGGAGTCAGGATAAATGCAAGCTTGTGAATCTGTGAGCCTGGAAAAATGGCAATGCTCTTTTTTTTTTTTTTGACAAATAGGGAAGTGTGGGAGAGGAGAGGGTTTTTAGTGAAAGATGAGGTCTGTTTTGGACATATTGAGTCTGAGATGTTTCCAGGATGTTGAATTTGAAATATCCAATAGGCAATTAGTGATGCTAGACTGAAGCTTGGGGGAGAGACTGGGGTGAGATGTATAGATCTGGTAATCATTGGCATAGAGAAGATGATCGACTCGATGGGAGCTGATGAGATTATCAAGAAAGAAAGTGTTCAGAAAAAAGAGCAGAGTCTAGGACAGCCTTGAGGAACACCCATGGTCAAGAAGTATGATCCCTATGGTCAATCACAAAAGGAGCCTTAGTGGGAGAGGTAAGACAGGTGAGGGGAAAACCAGGAGAGAGCAGTATCAACGAAGCACAGGGAGAAGAATGTATTCAGGAGACAATGATCAACAGGGCAAAATGCTACAGACAGGTCAAGAAGGAGAACAATTGAGAAAAAGGCCATTAGATTTGGCAACTAGGAAATCATTGGTAATTTTGGAGAAAGGAATTTCCGTTGGATGATAGGATCAGAAGCCAGATCACAAGACTGAAGGAGGAAAATGGAGACACTGAGTATAGTTAGCTTTTTCTTGGACTTTGGCTAAGAAAAGGAGGAGGTAGCTAGGACAAGGGGCTGTTAGGTGGCTCAGTGGATAGAGCACTAGAGGACCCAACTTCAAATCTAGTCATTTAACCCCTATTTACCTCATGGATCACTGACAAAAAGGTGATCCTCTGGAGAAGGATTTAAATGGCAGACCACTAGAGTATCTTTCCCAAGAAAACCCCATGGACGAATGTCTGTGGAGTCATACGTGACTGAAAAACAACATAGGACAGTAGCTCGAGGGGGTGCCATGTTTGAAGGTGGTCAAAAAGGAGCCAGTGGATAGTCAGAGGTTGAAGAGTAAAGAGAAAGGGGATGAGTGAGGTTGAAATGGGTTGGAGAAGAGACGATGGGAGCAAACATAGATATAGAGTAGGTGGCCTTGTCAAGGAGAAAAGCCAGTTCATTGCAAGACTAAGGGAAAGGAAGAGAGAGTGGTGGGTGGAGAGGGTGTGATATTGAGGAGTTTCAGTATTAAGAGAAAGAGAAGAGGGAGATTATCTCTGACAGCCTCACTTTTCTCAATACCTTAAAAAGAGAGAAAGGGAGAAGGGAGAGTTGGGAGAAGGAGGAGGAGAAGGTTTAAAAACTTTTGTGTAGAGTGACATGGGGAAGCAAGAATCCTAAGACTGCCTTGCTGAAGCTGGATGTACCCAGCCAGCATGGTCGTGACTTCTTCCAGGTCTGTTCAGTAGCATGTAAATTGGAGTGGAGAAGGCAGATAGAGGGAGTGACGTAGGGCCAAGGTTTGGCAAAGGATGGGCAGTAATAGGAAAAGGGGGAAAAGGATGTGAGAGTAGAAGGCAATGTTGAGTTCCTTGTTGAGACCCTAACTATGGGGTCAGGATTGGAAAGGAAGGGAAGGAAGAGAAGTCAGAGCAATGGCAATGGCCTGAGAAAATCCTGAGGGGTGAAGAGTTGGAGGTCAATGAGGATGGAAAAGAGATTTAGGCAGAGTCAGAAATAGGCAGAGATGTTATGATAAGAGCTTAGGATCATATAGATGGACATCAGCTTTTAATAAGGAAAGTGGAACACTTGGGGGTTATATTGAGATGGATGTGAGTAGGTGTGACCATCCCTATGTATGGACCCTATGTCTGTCCCTGAGATGGCATGAAGGAGTAGGTCATAGAATTTAAGGAACCTGAGGAAATGTCTTATACCCTTACTAGACTGTAAACTTCTTGAGAGCAGGAATTTTTTTTCTGTCTTTGAATGAAAGATTCCACGTGCTTGCTCTGAACATCTTGCATATAGTGGATGCCTAATAAATATTTGAAGAAACAGAGACATGTGTGGCAACAGAGGATCATGGAGGCAAAAGAAGACCAATGAGACAAAGATGAACAGAGATATAGACTGAGAAAGAGAAAAAAACAAAGGACAGCAGGAGTACTCTAAAAGCCCTACCTCTAGGCTAGAAAGGACTTGGCCGTGGCTACCCAACACAGTGAATTAGTGGCAGAAAGATAAATAGACTCGAGCCCCCAAGGGTCTGATCCTTTCTGTACTTGATTGGGTTATTCTCAGCCTGTTTTGTCCCTTCATAAGAGAAGATGACTTCTGTCTCTCCCCCTACCACACACACCCTGCCATCAGACCACAAGAAATGTTGCCAAATACCCCCCTTGGTTATGCAACCAGCTTCCCGAGAAGGGCGGAGAGTGTGGCGCAGAGTGGGGGAGGAGAAGGGTGTCCCTGTAGGGAGTCAGCCTGCCTTCCTGACCACAGTGGCCCCAGGAGGTGGGAGCATGGCCTGCCTCTTTATCAGTACCCTTGCAGGGCAGACCCTGACTCCCCCCTGGCTTCCTCTCTCAACAGACGGAAAAGGGAGGCAGCCACAAGGGAGAAGGGGAGGGCTTGGGCTTTATCCTGAGTGCACAGAGCCAGGGCGGTTACCCAGGGGGCAGAGGGAGGTGGAAGAAAGAGAAACTAGGGTTCTGAGAAGTCCTCTTATTTTGGAAGGGAGAAAACACAGATCCAGAAGACAGGGGGCCCAGGCTTTAACATTCTGATTCAAATCCTAGCTTGTGTAATGAAGAGAGAGCTGGGATCTACGGTCCAAGAAGTTTCCAAGTCTACAGATGATGATTCGAGAGTTAGTTAGCTAGATGTAGAGAAGATTGATGATTAGAAACACATTCCTTAACTTTGAGCCTAAGGGAAGTCAAAGTCATTCATTCTGGAACTTTCAGGATCTCAGGGCTTGGAGGAAGCAATTGGTCCCCAGCCAGAAGACTTCCATGTGGAAGTCCTCAGCTTATGATAGCTAAGATTTCCATGTACTTCTACTCCTAGAAATTTTGACTGATTTTAGAAAGGCCCTAAAGCTACATGAGAAAGTCTAGAATATTCCAAGAGGAGAAACCTACAAGCCTGAACTCCAAGTTTCTTGATGGAGGTGGGGATGAGAGGAAGAAAGCCTGAAACCAGAAATCTCCAGGAGACCAATGAATTGAACACAGCATATATGTGTGGAATAACTGGAATGTAAAGAATAGGATAAAAGAACTGGAATGATGACTTCTGGAGGGATGAGAAGAAAGCTTGGCCAGTAGTCAGTAGGAACCTAGGGGCCCAGCCTTCCAGGAACTAGTCTCCACCCAGTGACTTTCTCCATACCCAGCCACAATTGGGGCAGGGCCAGTCATAACCACAGGCATAGAGTAAGGCCTCAGGCTTCAGGCACCTTCCAGGAACCTTAGCATCTCTTACCCTGTTGCAATCCTCCGTAAGAGAAAGGGGGTGAGAAATGGAGTTGCCTGGAAAAGATCACCCTTCTCTGAGGCTGGGAAGTAGAACACCTGTGTATAGTCAGGCCATACTGTTCCTTATCCTAAATATATGCCACACATGCTCTGTTTGTTCTACTACCCTTGGCTCATTGAGCTCCCTACCTGGAATATCCTCCCTCACATATGCCCCTGCACAGTCATGTCTCAGAATAGATACACCTTCTATATGTATTCCTAGAACAAATTACTCTTGGCAGGTTTTCCCTAGATAGATGTATTTTTCTTCTGGATGGTGTGTGTATTTGTGATCCTTTGTCCCAGGCCTTTTTGGACAAATACTTTGTCACTGAACTTCCAGTCAAGCCTGGGGCATTTGGCATATATGGAAGGAATTGGGACTCAAGATTGGCAGAGAGAATACTGAGTGTAGTAAAACGGTGCATCCTAGAAAAAGGAATGACATCAAGTGGGCTCCAGAGATTTTTAAAGACGTGGTCTCAGAAATTCTTTGGGAGAAACACACAAAGAGAGAAGTAGTGGATGTACAGGGGAAGCTGGTTTCTCAACATGTGACTACTATCAGCTTGCCTCTCTAGATTATTAAAATGGATGTTGGGTGAGATTGGAACCTGTGGCTCAGTTAGCCAGAAAGCGTATTCACTTCTCTTTTCTTTCTTTCTTTCTTTCTTTCTTTCTTTCTTTCTTTCTTTCTTTCTTTCTTTCTTTCTTTCTTTCTTTCTTTCTTTCTTTCTTTCTTTCTTTTTCTCTTTCTTTCTTTCTTTCTTTCTTGCTTTCTTTCTTGCTTTCTTGCTTTCTTTCTTGCTTTCTTTCTTTCTTGTTCTTCCTCTCATCCCCACCTGCATCAAGAAAGGATAAAAGACAAAATCTGTTAGACACATTTACATACAAGCAAAACAAATTACTGCACTGATTATATCCAAAAAAGATATCTCCATTGGTACTCCACATCCATCACCTTCAGAGGTGGGCAACATGTTTTCTGCCTTTTTTTTTTTGGTGGTCGTGGGGGGGATTTTGAAAAATAGTATTTTATTTTCCCCCCAATTACATGTAAAGAAAGTTTTCAGCATTCAATTTGATAAGATTTTGAGTTCCGAATTTTTTTCTTTCCCTCCCTTTCCCAAATGGCAAGCCATCTGATATAGGCTATACATGTACAATCATATTAAATGTGTTTCCACATTAGTCATGTTGTGAAAGAAGAATCAGAACAAAAGGGAAAAACTAAAAGAAAGAAAAAACCATAACAAAAAAGGGTGGAAATCATCTGCTTTGATCTGCTTTCAGACCCCATAGTTTTTTCTTTGATGTGGATAGTATTTTCCATCATGAGTATTTTGGAGTTGTCTTAGATCATTGTATTGCTGAGAAGAATCAAGTTCATCAACGTTGATCATGTCACAATGCTGCTGTAACTGTGTATAATGTTCTCTTGGTTCTGCTCACTTCACTTAGCATCAGTTCATGTAAGTCCAGGTTTTTTGAAATGTTTCTGGCATCTTCTAACCACCATCTCTGCCAATCTGCCTTCCCTCCTATTGCCCCCTCCTTTTCTTATCCTCCTCCCATCCTACTTCCCTGTAGGGCAAGATAGATTTCTATACCCAACTGAGTGTGTATTTTATTCCCTGTTTGAGTCAATTCCAATGAAAGTGAGGTTCAAACATTAATTGCCACCACCCCCTTCCTCTCTTCTGTAAAAGCTCTTCCTTTCATCCCTCTTTCATATGAGATAATTTACCCCCATTCTACCTCTCCCTTCCCCCTTCTCCCAGTGCATCCCTCTTTCTCATCCTTTAATTTTTTAAAAAAATCATCCCATCATAAGCAACTCATACCTGTGCCCTCTGTCTATATGTAGTGCTTCTAACTGTCCTGATAATGAATAAGTTCTTAGGAGTTACAAGCATAATCTTCCCATGTAGGAATGTAAACAGTTTAACCTTATTGAGTATCTTATGACTTCTCTTTCCTGTTTATCTTTTTATGTTTCTCTTGAGTCTTGTATTTGAAAGTCAAATTTTCTATTCAGCTCTGGTCTTTTCATCAGGAATGTTTGAAAATCCTCTATTTCACTGAATATCCATCACTCCCCTTGAAGGATTATACTCAGTTTTGTTGGATAGGTGATTCTTGGTTGAAATCCTAATTCTTTTATCATTCAGAATATCATATTCCAAGTCCTCTGATCATTTGATGTAGAATCCACTAAATCTTGTGTTATCCTGACTAGCTCCATGATACTTGAATTATTTCTTTCTGGCTGCTTGTAATGTTTTTTCCTTGACCACGGAGCTTGGGAATTTGACCATAATATTCTTGGGAGTTTTCATTTTGGGATCTCTTTCAGGAGATGATCAGTGGATTTTTTCAGTTTCTAATTTACCTTCTGGTTCTAGGATATTAGAGCAGTTTTCCTTGACAATTTCTTGAAATATGATGTCTAGGTTCTTTTTTTTTATCATGGCTTTAAGGTAGTCCAATAATTTTAAAATTATTTCTACATGATCTATTTTTCAGGTTACTTGTTCTTCCAATGTAATATTTCACATTTTCTCTATTTTTTTCGTTCTTTTTATTTTGTTTTGTTGGTTTTTGATGTCTCATGGAATCATTAGCTTCCATTTGCCCAAGCCCAATCTTTAAGGAATTATTTTCTCCAGTGAATTTTTGTATTTCTCTTTCCATTTGGCCAATTCTGCTTTTTAAGGAGTTCTCTTTGGTGGATTTTTGTGCCTCTTTTGCCATTTGGTCAATTTTGTTTTTTAAAGTGTTATTTTCTTTGATTCTCTTTTCATAATTTCCTTGCATCTTTGTCATTTATTTTCCCAGTTTTTCCTCTGTCTTTCTTATTTTATTTTTAATTTTTTTGCATTATTCCAGGAATTATTTTTGAGCCTATAACCGATTCTCATTTTTTGCTGAAGCTTTGCATGTAGCTGTTTTAACTTCATTGTTTTCTCCTGAGTATGCATCTTATCATAGTAACTTCCTATGGTCAGGTTCTTTTTTTGTTGTTTGCTCATTTTTTCCAGACTATTTCCTAATATAACTTTATTTTTAGTTTAGGTTCTGCTTCTGGAATGGAGTGGACTCTGTCCCAAGCTTCAAGTTTTTCATGCTACTGTTTTTAGAGCTAGTTCTTAAGATCTATAAGTCTGGTTTTTCCAAGGTGGTATGCTCTAAGGAAAGATGTGGCTACTACTTTCCTGGCCTATTCTCTGGTCTGTGAGTGACCACAAGCACTCTTCTCTCCCCTGGAACTGTGACCAGAACCCCTGCACCCCTGCACCCCCAAGCACTAGCAAATTAGTGCTCCTCTTTGCCCTGGGACCATAACCCAGAACTACACATGGGCAATGCAAGAGTCCTGCACCTAGTGCCAACAAAGGGTCCCCTGTAATCTCCTTTTGATAAGTTGTCCAACCCCCTATCATCATTGGGCTGATAGCTTCCAAAGCTGCTGCTGTTGTTGAACTATCCTCTGGGCCCTGTTGCTCAAACTCCTTGTGAGTCCTTCACTGTGCTTTGGGCTGTAGGCCTAATCATTACTCCAAATGAGATGGACCTTTCTTGCTGACTTCATAAGTTGTCCTGGGCCAGAAAATTGTTTCACCCTGATGTTTTGCTGGTTCTACCACTCCAGAATTTAATTTGAAGTATTATCTTAAAATTGTTTAGAAGGGAATTTAGAGAACTCAGGTAAGCCCCTGCTTTTACTCCACAATCTTGGCTTTAGGCACGCCCCCCCCTTTTGTTTTTTTGGCATTTTCTGATTCATAGAACTTTCCCAATTTCTGTTCAATGTTTTTTTTAGATAAATGGGTTTCCTCACTATTCATCCTGGTCTTTTGTGCCAGAGATTGGTAGGAAAGAGGTAAATTGACAAGTGCAGATTAGGGTAGAAATCCCACCTTTAAGAGCAAACAGGAAAGTGGGTGGGTATGTTCATGTTGCCCACAGAGGAGTCATACTCATGTCCATCTGGCATAAGAGGTCCAAGTCTAGTTCACCAAGAGACTTCTCTTCAATCAGCACTTTGGCTAGCTCCATGACTCAGCGATAGGGCATTTATTCTGAGGAAATAGAAAATGAAGTTTTGGCATCCAGGGCAAAATAGAGTCCTTCCCCCAGGACTTTTTTCCTTCTTTTTGTATTGGGCTCTCCCAGGTCCTCCAGTCCTGAGAAGGCTTCATGGAAGAGACGGTACTCAAGGGTAGTATGAATAGTCTTGTGTTCCATTTTTTTGTTTTATTTTCAACTTCTGCCTATGGGGAGACTTTGCTTAAACTTTATCCCCACTTCAGCCCAATCCCCTGCCACCTCTACTCGCTTATTCTCTCTCTCAGGGTTCTGTTGCCTCACCCTCACCACAGTCTCTCCCTATTGTTATTTTTGCCTTCTCCTGCGTCCACCAATGCCCATTTCTCCAGTGTTTAGAAACTCATCATCTAAGAGTGGGAAGGAACCTCAGGATATCTTAAATATTATTGTTGTTTCCACACCCTCAGCTCCATCATGGACTCCTCTGCCCCTCTCATTTCATTCCACTTTGCACATACCTCTGGAATAGCACCCAGAGCTCAGGATTGTAGAATTGGTAGGTTCTTAACACCATAGCCTCATTAGCTGGGGGGAGGGGGGGAGAGGGAACAATAGAAATGCTTGCAGCAGAGGTGATATGCAGGTTCCAAAGGCACCATTTCCATCAGGGTGAAGCAGTTTTTCCTAGCCACTATAACCATTTGTTTGGATAAAACACATTATAGGCATCTGTTGGATCTTCACTGCACCATGGCTAGCCTTTTGAGTTGTCCAAAAGCCATGACCTGGGAAGCAGAAGAGGCAGCCAAGAAGGACAAGAAATGGTCAGAGACATGTGAGATGGAGACACGGAGTTCCACATTTGGGGATGAAATTTGGTGTCACTTTGGGAGAAGACCACAGGAAAGAAAGAGAGTTCATGGGTCATTCCCCTTATCCCCCTTCACAGGAAGTTGGAGATTCTTCCTTGCCCTTGTCTCACCAAAACAGAGCTAGAAAAAGAAAAGACCATTGAAAGATATCTCACCACTAGACTCCCCCAACCCCCCAAAAGAAATAAATCCTTGAGGGAGAAGGATAAAACTTTTTCTAGTGTTTTCCAATTTGTCTCATTCGAACCTCACAGCAACTGTGTGAGGCAATTGTAAACCCTGTATTATAGGCTAGGAAACTGAGGGTCAGAGAGTGAGGGAAGTCTTCTAAGTCCTTTCACAATCCTCTACCAGCTCTCTCCCCACTTGAAACACACACACACACACACACACACACACACACACACAACTAAAGAGCAAAGACACTGGATTTTGTTGCTAGGTTGACCTGTATCTGAATTCTAGCTTGGCTGTTAAGTTACATGCATGCCATCAAGCAAATCACTTCATCCCAGTGGGTCCCAATTTGCTTGTAACATAAGGGGTGAGAGTGGGGTTGGAACTAGACACTTTCTTTTTGTTTTTGTTTTTTCTTTTCAATTTTATTTTTTCTCAGTTACATGTGAACGTTTTTAAGCATCCTTTTAAAAAAATTTTTTTGAGTTCCAAATTCTCTCTCTCCCCTCTACCCTCCTTGAGAAGGCAAGCAGTTTGATATAAATTATACATGTGCACACCTCAGTAAACAAGGACAGGGCAGAGAACAGA
>JAQQSW010024425.1:0-10090 GCA_028646575.1 Pseudocheirus occidentalis | reverse complement strand
GAGTAGAAAAAGTTTAAGAAGCCCCACTCTAGAGATCATTTGGGGCTAGAGTTTCCCTTTAAGAGGGAACAGATTATTTTTTCTACTTCTTACTTTTGTTAGTTTTTAAAATACATTTAAAAATTTTCCATTTTCTTTCTTCTTTTTCTCTAGTTGCATAGGTTGGGTCAAGGCCTGTACAAGTACTAAGCTGGCAATAATCTATGGAAACTTGCCTAAATGTCCTTTTTTGGGGTTGTCGTTATATCTGCATAACTTTGTATTTGGGGATAATTATGATCTCTTGGCTCACCTACTATGGTTCACCTGGGCCCTCCCCAAACAATGTTAAGTTTGAGGCTGTTAATGGCTCTGCTGAATGGACTCCTAGGACTCTTTACATTGCATTTAGGAGACAATTAGGAATGAGGCCGTGCTAACCTTTGGAGACTCTTCAGTGCAACACGCTGGGGGAGGCATTTGAAGGGATAAATCTCCCCATGGTCCTAGAGGTCTTTCCAGAACTGAGGTTACCAACAAATGTGCCAAATGCACCCTAGTTGGTTTTCTGAGGACAGGAGATATTTACCCAGGGGAAGACTGTGGTAGGGAATAAGCAGATTGCCTTGCCTGCAGCAGGTTAGCTATGTGGGCTAGCTCGGTGCTTGGACACTGTAGGAGTCATGAAGATTCTGGAATATTCCAGCAGGCTAGTGAAGAGCTTGGACACTTTGGGGATGATGAAGCAATCCCTTAATTGACCACTGAGCCTAAAGTGGCAATGAATCAGCGGACCTTAAGAAAGGAAGCGACTCACCCTTGACTGACTCTTCACCCTTCCAAGTGGCCTTGTGAAACTCTTGAGACTTCTGGTAAGGAGGGAAGAGGGATGCCTATTCCCTCAGGCCAGCTAAAGTGGGGAGATCTCCTGGGCCTCCAACTATCTCTTCTTTGTCTTCATCAGCTTTACTGGAGGTATCTGATTTAGAGAACAAAACGTCTGAGTTTGGAGGTGAACTTGTGAGTTTAAGCAGGTCCTCAGCTGGAGTCAACTGCACCTCGAGAAGAGTCCAGGAATCTTAGCAGATGCTGCAAGGCTTCTTAAAGATGAGCCCCAGACCTTGGTAGGGAACCTTTCCAGAAGGCATGAGCCTGGAGGGAAATGTTTGGATATTTAACGTTGATGTGAAATATAAAATGTCTATTCAGAAGTTCTATTAAGCTCTTCACATTGTGATATTCAAGTCTTCCCACATAGCAAGGTAATGACAGTTACAAATTATAACATAGATTAGTCTAGTTAATGTGTTTTGTGAATCTTTATGTTTAGTGTTTATTTAATAAGTAGCAAATAAATAGCTATGCCATTTTTTATTCATTTAATATGCTGAGTACCTTCCCACAGCTCCTGTTGAGATCCTATACATGAGCTAATCTCAGCTGTTCAGTCATTTTTGGTTGTGTGTGATTTTTGTGACTCTGGGGATTTCTTGGCACAGATACTTGGAGCAGTTTGTCATTTCCTTCTCCAGCTCATTTTGCAGATGAGAAAATGGGCAAACAGAGTTAAATGACTTGGCCAGGGTCATACAGCTAGGAAATATCAGAGACCAGATCTGAACTCAGGAAGATGAATCTTCTTGATTCCAATCTGGTGCTCTATTCACTGTCTAAACTTAAGCTTTAAGCAATTTCCCCCTGGGGCTCTGGAGTGGGAATATAATGAATTGAAGCATATGTGTGGGTCTAAAGCTGAGAGGGACCCTTTAGAAATGGAAAGGGAGAGGGTGCAGTGGCGCAGCCCTCGTGGACCATCAGTGCTTACTTATTATTATATAGGAGAAAACATACTGGAGGCCTCCTTGAGATGTTCTATTTGTGATAAAAATGGGATTATTCTGGTTTATTAGCAAGGGAAACACAGTAGATGTTTGGGTCGGGTGAGATTTTCTTTTTTCCTGCTGCCCTGATTCTCCCCTGGTCAGATGCAGTAAAGCCATACAGCAGCCTTTATCTTTGGGAATTTCGTTCCCTTCTTTCCTGTAATAATTGTCTGCATCTAAAAGGCTTTTAAAATGCATTTGGGAAAAAGAAAAAAAAACCAGAGTAATGACAGCAATGATATTCTGGAGCCTTGTGACCTTTCACAGGTCACTTCTCTTCCCTCTCCGATTATAGCCTGTGTGAAAGTACAGACTGTGTTTAGTCTGAATATCTTGTCTTCTCCAGGGCAGAGGACTGTGTATGGTGATTATGGCATCATAGAGTAATGCAAGTGTAGTGTTGGAAGAGATCTCAGAGAGCAGAATAATGGATCTATGACCAGAATGAGACAGAGAGGTCATCTGGTCCAAGCCCCTCATTTTCTAGAGGCGATTTGGGAAAGATCACAGAGGTAGCACACGGCAGAGGGAGAATTCAGATCCAGGCCCTTGAACGGCAACGACTGCATCCTTTCCATTGCTCCACGTTGTTATCATAGGACCCAAATTTCTCTGCCTGTTGCTTCTTGTACAGCCGCGACCAAACCACCGAATGCCTCCGGGCCTCAGTTTTCTCATCTGTAAAGTGATAAATGACCCAGCAGATCCCATCTTGTTTTCAATCAATAATATTCTTACAGAAACAAGGGTTGTTATTTTTGTTATTGATGTGGACATAGAAACTATATTTTTTTTTCGGAAAACAATCTAATTATTGAGGCGGTCTGAAAGAAAATGACTGTAATGGGATTTCATTTAACCTGCACCTTGGGAGAAAAATCATTTCTGAGCACAATTACATTTTGCTGAGGGCGAGAGAGAAGAACACACAGAAAACCACCCCTGTGCACTTTGCCTAGATAAGGCTAATGGACTGATAAGTGACTCATCTGGCTTAATGTAAAGAAGGGTAAGGTAATGAGTTAGGCAGCAAAAATTAATCCTAGACGATGGCTGGGTGCTCCAGTCAGAAGGCTGACAAGATCAGAGGTGATTGAGAAGGATACCTTGAAAGCCACCTGCAAATGTTTGCCACTGATAAATGAGGCTGAAGGGATGTCCCTGTAGGTGTCCAAGGGAACCTGCTGCCTGAAGAGTTTGGTCTACAAATCTTTATCTAAGCATTTCTCAGTGTTGATTCATATTAAGAACATGGGGCTCTGCAAGAGACTTTGAATTTGTAGGGAATATACAGCGGGCTTTAAACTTCCGAGTAGAGACCCCGAGCAGGAAGCTTCTTATCCCAGCTTTCACTGGTTTTATGTCAGAGTGAGAACTCAATTCAGTTCAGTTTTGTTTAGTTTGACAAATGTTTTCCCAGCCCTTATTGTGTGCAGAGAGTTAGGCTCCATGTATAGTGAGATACTTTAGATAAGCCAGGCCCCTTCCTTCATGAAGCTTACTGTTTAGTGTCAATTAATCAATCGAAAAGCATTTCTCAAACACTCCTTATTTGCCAGTTACTCTGCTAGGTGCTGAGATACAAAGTCGGCATGCATCAGTCTCTGCCCTCAAGGAGCTAACATTCTATAGGAAGAGATACCAGTTGCATGTAATACTGCATGCATGGAATGAACTGCAAAGCAGACTTGGACATCATACTTCCCAAATGAATTTGCCCCTAAATGGCCTCGGCTAAGTAGAACTGAAGATGACTGCCCCAAGCTTCTGAAGTCAGCCAAGGCAGAGAGGGGAATGCCCAACTCTGTCACTCGCTGCTGTGCAGCTTTAGGAAAATCTCTTCACCTCTCCAAGACTCAGCCTCTTACTGTGTTAAATGAGAGGATCCTAGATTCGTAGATTTTAATCCAGAAGAGATCTTGAGAGGCTATTGAGAACAACCTTCCTCATTTTACAAATGAGGCAGTTGAAGTATATAGAAGTTAAGTGACTTGACCAGGGTCACACAGCTAAGTGTCAGAAGTGGGATTTGAATCCAGGTCTTTCTGACTCCAAGACCAGGGGCTTGTCCTCTACATTGTGTTGCCTTTCAAAGTTTGACTTCGTGAGCACTAAGATAGCTTTGTATCTCATATTTATTTAAATGGTAAAGTGGGTAGAGTCAGGAAGACCGAAGTTTAAATCCTGCCACAGACATTCACTAGCTGTGTGACCTTGGACTAATCCCTTAACCTCTTTGTGCCTCAGTTTGCTCATCTGTAAAACGTACATAATAATATCTACCTCCCTCACTGGATAGTGAGGATTAAGGAGATATTGTTATGATCATTATCTAACAATAAGGAGTCGTAGCTTTAAATTCTATTTGGTTGGACTCTACCATATGTTTGTTCCTCAGGCCAACTGAAATATTCATTTAAATCAGTTGAAAAAAATGTGAAATTTGCTATGGGGAAGAAGGATTTTTTTAGAAGTTTTTATTCTGCTCAAATCTGTAGGTAGAAACATATTTTTTGTAAAGTCAAGTCAAAGAGAGTTGGAACCAGAGGCATCATGTTACAGGGAAAATGCACGAGCTCTGGCATCAGAAGGTACGGGTTCAGATGCCACCACTGATATTTTCTGCTCGTGTGATCTTGGGCATGTCACTTGGCCTCTGTTTACCTTAATTTCCTCCTCTGTAAAATGAGAAGCTTGAACTCTGCGGCCTCTCAAGTCCCTTCTAGCCCTGGATCTTTGATCTCATGCTACTGTTCCTTCTGCTGAGGGCAAGAAAGGTGGTGGGGGGGGATGGAGGAGGGAGGAGGGAGGCAAAGCAGAGTCAGTCCAGTCTGTGCCATCCAGCTCAAAGGCAGGGGGGATACACACCATAAAATATGAGTTTATAAAATCGAGCCAGGTGTTATGGACACAGTAGGCTCTCAGATACTTGCTGGTTGATAAAAGGGCAAAGTAAGCTAATGATAGAGGTCTGATGTGAAAATATTGCACGAGCTTTCATAGCTCTTACAGGAGGCTTCAAGGGGTGGGAGGTCACCAGATCTCTGATCCCAGGGCACTTAAGATCTGTTATGATTTAGGAGGCCTTTGGAAGATGACAGCTGCAATTTTTTTTCTCCAGTTAGCCTGGAACAAGGGAATACTGTATGTATTTTAAAGCACTTTGAAAGGTTCAAAGAGATTGAATCGCGTAAGACTTTCTTATCCACTCCTCCTCCCCCTTTTCTTCTCTCTGCTTACACAGACACCAACTCTAATAGGGACTCTCACTATATCAATTCCAACCTATCCTTTGGTACAGCTCCTAAAATAATCTTTGTAAAGCATCAGACTGACTGCGTCACTGCCCCCATCGAGAATCGTCATTCGTCTCAATGTGTTTGGGATAAAATAGTAATTTCTCAGCTTGGAAATTAAAAACAAAACAAGATATTTTCCTGATTCCTGTTATCTTTATGTCAGAATGATTTCAACAGCCCTTCCTCCAAACTGATCCCTCCTTTGTGACAATAAAAACAATTTAACAAAAACGTTCACTGGGATGACCACATCGGCCCATGCCTACAGTCTTCAATGTTCCCTGACTTTCTGCCTCAAGAGTGAGTTCCCATGATTCATTAAGCTCTGTTTTTTGTTTGTTTGGTTTTATTTGTTTGTTTGTTTGTGTTTTTTTTTAAACCGGGAGAGAAACTTCCTTTTCACGGCATCTTCATTTGCATGTAGACCTTGTGTTTTATTGATTCTTCTTTTGCTTTGTAGCAGTTCATAAATCCTCCCACGTTTTTTATGAATTCCTCATATACGCCAGTTCTTACTGCAAAACAATATTCCGTGACAGTAACAAGTTGTCGGGGTTTTTTGGAAATTATCCAATTATGGGGCATCTATTTTGCTTCCAGGTCTTTGAAAGCACCAAAGGAGTTGCTATGAACATTCTGGCACACGTTGGACCTTTGATTTAGGCTTTAACACCTTTGCCTTATGTGCTCAGTGGTGAAATCACTGGGTCAAAGAATATGAGCAGCTAAGTCACTTTTCTTGAATAATTCCAAGTGGATTTTCAGAATAGTTTGACTATTTTATGACTCTACCAAGACAGCATTACTGTGTCTGTTCTTCCATAGTATCTCCTTTTCCCCCAATATTAACCATTCTCATTTTCTTTCATCTTTGACAATTTGCTTGGTGTGGGCTAGAAATTGCAGTTAATTTAATTACATTTTTCTCACTATCGATGAACTGGAGTATGTTTTTTTTTTTTTTTGGAGGGGGAGGCAAGGCAATTGAGGTTAAGTGACTTGCCCAAGGTCACATGGCTAATGAGTGTCAAGTGTCTGAGGCCAGATTTGAACTTAGGTCCTCCTGACTCCAAGGCCAGTGTTCTATTCACTGTGCCACCTACCTGCCCCTGGAGTGTATTTTCATATGATCACAGAGTTTCTAATCTTTTGAAAACTATTTGTTCGTGTTAATGAACAGCTGGTGGCCCATTGAAGAGAGTGCTTACTAAAAAGGTCTGAGTTCAAATCCTCAGATGGTTTTTGATTGTGTGACCCTGAGCAAGTTACTTAACCTCTGTTTGCCGCAGTTTCCCCAACTGTAAAAACAGAAACAGCACCTACCTTGCAGGATTGTTGTAGAGATCAGATGAGATAATATTGAAAAGCCCTTAGCTCGTTGCCTGGCATATGGTAGGTGTTCTACAAACACTTATTCCCTTCCTTTTCCTTTCCCACATCATACTGACTCCCCTGGCCCCAGAGTGGGACAGCCAGGTGCCAGCTCACCCCTCCCCCAGGATTCCCTGGTACCTTGAAGGAGATGTGGGGTATCTGGGCTCTCTGCGTTCTCCCATGGACAAGGAGATAATCCCTTGTGCCCTAGTTTCGTTTAACTGCTAACAGATTCGCTTTTATAAAGACATATTTACTTCAAAGGTATTTTAGAAAATACAGAAGCAAAGTATTCTCCTTACTACACAAGGTGGAATCTCCCAACTCCACCTCCACCTCTGCAGAGGGGACGAAAACCGTTGTTTGGCTCAGTTCCTACAGAGCACAGTCCCAGGCCCCGAGTCCCAAATCCCTTTTGGGTTTGGGTCCCTTGGATCCAGGATTCCCTGCCAGGCTGGCTGCCTTACACATCCCTCTTTGAAGTCTTGGCTCTAAGGTCATCATGGCTAGAATCTTGGTCACTCGGGGTTACTGCTCTCACCAGGAACTGAGGATGAACGAAACTGAACAAGACAAAACACCCTGAGCATAAGATTCAAAGGGAACTGGGAAGGAAAGGAAACTCTCCTTTCCCTTCATTACTTCAGTTCCTGCCCCCATGCTGTGAGTCCACTGTGATGTTCCCCTGTGGACGGCAACAGGACAGAGAGAGAAAGGTAAAAAAGGCAGTTTTTAAAGATACAATCTGTTCTGACTATGCAATCAAAGGCGGCTGCTCCCACCCATGTAGGGGGGCAATGCAGAGAAGCAGGTGGCTTCCATTTTAGGCCATCTGGGCTTGCTGCAGGATGCCACGGCCCCAAGGACCTATTACATTCATATCCTTTGACCATTTAGCTATGAGAGAATGGGAGAATGAGGTTTTTTACATAAATATATACATATATACACATGAATATGTAATATTTATACATAAACAGATATACATATTAATATATAATCATGCATATATTGATATGTAATATTCATAGATAAATACAGAGACATATTAATATATTATATATACTCATACACATATATAATTATATGAATACATATTTACATATAGACATATTAATATATTATCTATACTTACATACATATACATATATGAACATGTAATATTCGTATATAAGCATATAGGCATATTAATATATTATATATACATGCATATATAATTTTTTGTCAATGCCCAATATAGTTCAGATAATTGGATTTTTACTGGTAATATTTATTTTTCATACTGTACAAATTCTCTTATAATTCTATTTCTATTCATTTCACTCACTTTTTAATATCCTTCAGTGAAAATTGTCTCTTTTTATTTTTTTCGGATCTCCTTTCTTATTTCTTGAGTTAAGAATTAACTCCTCATAGTTTCAGGTGTGTAAGATACTTACTAATAGTCCTTTCTAATTGTTATTGGTGAGATCTTTTCTATATTGATTACTCATCTACTTGGACCCAATTGGGGCATATAGTATCAGGCGATGATTTAAACCTCATTTCTGACAAGTTGTTCTCTAATTTCCCTAAAGGGAATTCTCCCATTTTATGCTTTCTGGGTTATCAAGCATTGAGCTAGTGTTTTCACTTCTTTCTGTTCCTTATTTGTAGGTCTTATTTTTCTGTCTTTTTTTTTAACCAGCACCCAATGGTTTTGCTGACTCTTACTTTATAAAATAACTTTATATCTGGTAATTCTGTTCTCCATTCATATCTTTCCTCCTCATTTCCTTTGAGGATCGAAATGTGTATTCTTCCAAATGAATCTTTTTTCTAATTCTATAAAATGAGTTCCTTCAGTAATTTGATCACTAATAATAATACATTGGTAAGTTTAGCAGTGTAGTCATTTTAAAATTAAAATAACACAACCCAACTATGAGCATTGAGTATTTCTCCAATTTTCATAGTTTCCATTGCTATCTCAAGGGGTAGGAATACTTTAGCCCTGATTTTCTAGAGGAGCGTCAACAGACTTCCTGGGTAGTGTCAGTCAGCCTCTTGTGGAAAGAAGCGGCTTCCTGAACGCAGGCTCTCCAGGAAAAAACAGAGAGGATCTGATATGTTGCCTACAAAGCCAGTGGAAAGCAAGGAACTCTAAGTCACTATATGGGGAGCAGAAACCCTAGATTTTGTCTTCATTTACCTCTCTACTCTTCAGACAGTATAGGTCTAATGAAAAAAGGGTTGCTCCTCCCTCTTTCCAAGGGAATATAAACTCTTCTATTAGTCCTATAAGGTTAGACTCATATTTGGGTCTCTGGGATAAAAGAGGGCCTCCCTGAAGGCCTCCCCACAATTCTGTGGGGCAGTCCTCTGAGTTTGCAGAACTAGTGGACCATGGGCAAAAGTGGGCCTTAGTAGGGCAAGAGAATAATTTCATCAATTAAAAAATGAACTATGAATTCTTTATGTGTTTTCTATATTTTCTAGGGGGTGGAATAAAAGTTGTTTCTGTGCCCAGTATATGCATTATACTCTTGAATACCTTAACAGAATCTAGGGAACTTGGAAGTGACATGTGTGGAGTCCTAGACCTGAGTGGATTTGAACAATATTCAGAGATTTTTAAAACTCTTGACCAAACGCTGAGTAGAGACAAATTAAACAATGAAAGAGAGTGAATTAGAAACTAACCCTCTCTCCCCCCCAATTGGACTGATCTATGACACTTGGAAGATGGAAACAAGATGACCATGGGAACGCAGGTTCCAAAACCCATTTCTCCAGCAACAGATTTCCAATGAGGATGGAGGTGCTTTTCTCTTAACGTCAGGCAAACCTTGGCAACTTGTCCTACACATGAATGGGAATCCCACATGTCGAACTGAAGGGGTCAAGGGCATTCCCCAGACAAGGCCCTTTGTGCTTTGGCAGCTGTAAGTTAATGGGGCAAGGGTGCTTCGGTTCTTGTCAGAACTCTCTTTTCCACTGAGGCCACTCCCAGCTGCTGGATATGAAGCTGCCTTTTGTCACAGGGCTCAGTGACCTTAGCATACTGCAAGTGCTCAGAGTTCATCAGAAAGCCACTTACTGAGCGCATGGTTGAAAGACCCGACAATCTAAGACATATTTGAGGGAAGGGGATCGTTTTTCAGTCAGATGCCTTTTCTATCTCATCCAGAAGACAGTCATCCATCAGGTGCGAACGAAGGAGGGGAAAAGCTACCATATGGATTGTTCTGATGAAACATAAATGAGCTAATGTTACACGAGAGAAGACCAATGAAAAGGAAACAGAGCTCAGAATATTAGAATGTTAAAACTAAACATGAAAACAGCATCACAAAACACGAGCTATTACATCTGGAAAAAAGGAACCTTGCAATCATAGAAAAATAGGACTGGACATGCTACTCCTCAGGTGTAAAAGCTTCAGTGGCTCCCTATTTTTTTTTTAATTTAATTTTATTATTATTTTTTTTAAATTTAACTTGTTTGTTCACTTTTAGGTTAAAAGATTCTGTTCCATAGTCACTTCAGTTATAGATTTTTCTCCCCTTCCTCCCC
>JAQQSW010024424.1:0-10090 GCA_028646575.1 Pseudocheirus occidentalis | reverse complement strand
AAGAGAGCAGAGCAGGGGAGGGGCTTTACAGTGGGATTGCGGTTTTAGGGTTGGGACAGGGGCAAGATGGGGAGAAAATTTGCAATTCAAAAATGTAATGAAAATGAATGATGTAAACAAGAAAACAAATAAAAAATATTTTAAAAATATTCTAAATGGCTTGTGACTGCTGCTTTATAGTATAGTGTTGGATCTAGAAATGCCATTTCCCTTTCTTCTCTAACTCTTTTAATTATTTTTCTTGTTAGTTTAATTTTTTTTGTTTCTCTAAATGAATTTTGTTAAGTTCTGCAGAGTATCATTTGATATTTGCTTGGTACAGTACTTTGGTAGTATTGTCATTCTAATTATGTTTGAATCACCCAGTCATAAGGACTGAATATTCCTCCAACCATTTAATTTCTTTCTTTCTTTAAAGAACACTCTGTAATTGAATCTATATAAGCATTTTGTGTGCTTTGGTAGACTGATCTCTGAGTATTATATGTAGTTTGTGATTGTTTTGAATGTTTTTTCCCTTTCTATTATTGCCTCTTGGATTTTGTAATTATACAGAAATACTATTGATTTTTCTCAATTTATTCTTTAGCTCACAATATTGCTGAAGCTAGTAATTGTCTCAATTAATATCTTTGTTTACTCCCTAAGATTTTCCAAGTAAACCACCTTGACATCAGCAAATAGGAATAGTTTCATGGTTTTTTAACCTTCTTTTATGCCTTTTCTCTTATATTATTGTTGTTATTATTCTTTCTAGAACTACGTAACATAATAAATAGCAGGGAGGCTGGATATCCCTTAATTTATTGAGAAAGCATTTGGTTTATCCTCACTGAAAATGATGTTTGCTTTTGCTTTTATAGTAGATACTTTTAATTATATTTTAAAAGATGGGATGGGTCCCTCTCTGCCTACACTTTGTAGGGGTTTTAACAGATGCTAAGTGGCATATTGGATACTGAACTTAGAGTTTGAGAGACCTGAGTTCAAATATAGACTCAGTTACTCACCATTCATGTTACCCTAAGCAAGCCACTTACTCTGACCTGTTTCAGGCTCTTCATCTGTAACGTGCATAGCAGTAGCATCTGCATCACAGGGTTGTTCTGAGGATCAAGTGAGATAACATATGTAAAGCATTTTGCAAGCCTTAAAGAGAAATAAAAATGCTAGATACCTATTGTATTTTATCAATAGTTTTCCCTCCATGATAATCACATGGTTTTAGATGTTTTAGTTTTTAATATAATTAATTATGTTGACTATTTTCCTAAAATTAATCCATCTCTTCATACCTGGTATAAATCCAACTTGGTCATAATGAATAATTTATTAGATGAATCATTGTAATAGGTTAGATAGAATTTTATTTAAAATTTTTGAATCAATATTCATTAATGACATTAGTCAACAGGTCTCTTTTTGTGCATTATCCTTCCCTTGTTCAGGCATTAATTAGGACTATATTTTTCACATAAAAGGAATCTAGTAGAATTCTTTATTCCTCAGTTTTTGAGAATAATTTGTATAGTATTGGTACTAATTTTTTCATTAAACATTTGATAGAATTTTCTTGTGACTACATCAGGACCAGGAATTGTTTCCTTTGGTAATTCCTTCTGGTTGCATTTCTACTCCCTGAACCTAGAACTGAGCAAGAAAAATAAAACAATATCAAAACCTCATGTTTGTTTCTTAGGTTCACATTGCCTAAAAGAAAGGGGAGGTGACACTTACCCTCCACCCCTTAGTGCATGATATCACCTGCTGAGAGTAAAGGAATCCTTCATTCTTAAATATGAATGTAGGAAATAGAGTGACTGTGTTCAGCAAAGTTGATCCAAACCCAGATTGTTCTGGTTAGGCAACCAATGTAAAAAGACTGTTTCCCAACTCATGTTAGGCCAACTCAAAATGTCCAGGCATCCACCACTTCTGTCTCCCAAGAGCAGGTCCTATAGGCACTTCTCCCATGTGGGTAATGCTTTTTAGGCAGTATAGGCATATACCAAACTTTGATAAACAACATATACAGTGTATGTTTCTCAGTACCGGTATATCCAATGATAAAAAAACTGACAATTAGAAAAGAGATAAAATATTAAATTATTCTCTTCACAAAACGCTATTCATTATCTAAAATAGGGAATTCTCTTGGTTCATGGAAAATGAGCTTCTGTTGAAAAAATTACAGACATGTTTATACAAAGATACCCCTGTGTATTTAACTCTTTATTTCAAGGGTTTTTGCATTACCAAGTTTTTTGCATATATATTAATTTGAATGGTATTGGGAGAAGGTTTTATTCTCTGAGAAGTGGCTTAAGAACTTTCTGGAAAACTCTATTACAGGGACTGGCACATGCAGCAGCTCCCTACTTGGAGAAGGATGGGGAACCCATTTCTGAGAGAGTCATGATGATATGTAAATAGAAGTGCCTTGGAGAGACTTGAGAGTAGATTTAGATATTCTGGAATTGTTCCAGTCTGCTAGTCCTCTGGAGAATAAGAAACTCTTTAATTAGCTTGAAACTTCATGGTCCTATATTATATAGGAACTGAAAACTGTGAACCTAATCTTTTCACATTTCGCAGAGAAGAAGGGATAGCCCTCCCAGATATTAGGTGATAATGCTTATATATTTGCTCTTGTTGTACCTTTGAAGTAAATGTTCCTTTGTAAAGGAGCATTTGCCAAACTGACTGTTAAGTGGTTAACTGGAGCTGGTATATTGGGAACACCTAAAATTGAGGAAACACGGTTAGTGGGAGCTAGAGATAATAGCACCCCCAAACCTCCTCTGTGGTTACACAGAGAACCCTGGAGGAGGAGCAAAATATAACATATCTGGCCTTCAGACAGTGTCAGAGTAATTATTATTATACAAGTATGCCTCAACATACCTAGCCTCTTTTCCTCTTTATTTCAGTTAACTAGGCAAAGTGGAGAGAAGGGAGAGAAAGTCAGAGGAGTAATAGCATTAGTGATGCCCCCTAAATTGGACCATTGAAACACTTTTTAAAAAATTCACAGCAGAGAACAGAAGGAAGTTTGGAAGGAAGCCTAGACAAGCAGGATGGTTTTGGAAGTAATTTGTAGAATTAATTATATAATTAGATTTTTAAAAAGCAAGTGAAATGGAGATTCGATTTTTCAAATAGAATCTTCTTTTTGCATTCTTCTCTGTGTTTGGAAATGTTCTTTTTTGTGTTTCTAAGTCCAGAACAAAAATATGAAGTAAAAGAGCTCGCTGTTGGACCCTATACCATTCCATAGTTCCCCATAGCCTCACTTGATTATTTTTGCTGTAATATTAAATAGCAGTTAAATCATAGCATGAAGATGATTTACTGTGGGTCAGTTGAAACTTAAACAAGTGGGGTTTATAAGCATTATCAAAATGTTTTACTCTTAAAAATAAATTAGAGTGTAATTTGAATGTTTAGTTCTATGAAATGTATATATTGTGTTTAAAATCACTATGGTTGCCACAAAGTGCCTCTTCTACTTGTAAATGCTGCTAGACTGTGTCATGTATAGAGCTGGAAGGGGTCAAATCCTGAACTGAAATGAGGACTTCCACTGCAGTATTTTGCAGATGGGCTTTTTATTCTGCCAATTCAAATTTTCTAAAACATCTCAATCTCCTAAACAGCCTCACTAAGATTCATTTTCTTGTGCTGCCCGTCAGTGACTCTGTGTAATGCTATGTACTCAGGACAGAAAAAAAAACCCAATAATATGACATATGTAGGATAATGACTCATACCAATGAAATGGCTCATACCATTTAATATTGCACCAGTTAACCTTTTAACTAACTACTTAAAATTGATTAATGTGTCATTTTTATTACAAAAATAGAACAAGGCATTTATTTTGATGACTGGCAGTCATTTCAAGTATTACATTGTTATAAATAGATCAATGAAAGTATTAGTAGTCTATATTGAAAATAATTGATGATTTAATGAGATCACAAGTAAATTATGAATCAGCTTAATAAATATATTGGAATTTGTTGTACAGAATACTCTTCACTTTTCAATGAAATACACACGTTTTTAATGATGATATTAAGCTTCAGCTTTCTAAGCTTATGCTTATAAGGACTGAATAAAAACTATTTTCAACCAAGGAACAAAAGAACAAGATATTGTTAAAAATTAAATTTGTTTTCAACCAACAACAATCTACTTTCTCTCCCTGAAAGCTTCATCCCCAATCTCACCATAATTGCAAAAGAAAGAATAACAAAACTTAAGTATGTCCTAATCTTCACTCTGAGTTTATCATCTTTTTATCAGGAAGTTTCCTTAGGAACATGTTTCAGAATGAGTCCTGTGGAATCATGGCTGGTCAATGTATTAATCAAAGCTCCTAAAGTCTCACATAGAAGTTTGTCTTTACCATATTGGGGTTTTTTGCCTTTTTTTGAGGGGCAATTGGGGTTAAGTGACTTGCCAAAGGTCACACAGCTAGTGTTTGAGCTCAGATTTGAACTCGGGTCCTCCTGACTCCAGGGCCAGTGCTCTATTCACTGTGCCACCTAGTCACCCCAACCATATTGTTTTCACTATATGTAAACCATTCTCCTAGTTCTGCTCATTTCACTCTGCATTAGTTCATACAAGTCTTTCTGGGTTTCTCACAAACCACTCCTTTCATCATTTCATACGATATTATGGTATTCTATCACATGCATATACTAAAACTTATTTAGCCATTCTCTAATTGGTGGATACCGACTTGGTTTCTAGTTTCAACATCCCCTTACTATTCCTAGATCTGTCTTCTGGGCAGAAACACGTAGAACTATGTAGATTCTTCTTGAAAGTAAATGCCTAAAGTTAGCTTCAGTCCCCTGCTGTCCTACCTGAATCTTTTCACTAGGCTTAAATATATTTAGCTATTTCATCTAATCCTTGCACAGCATAGTATTGAGGCCTTTACCATCATGTTTCTCTCACTCTAAATTCATCTTCCCTTGCCAATACACTTCTTTGTTGCTGTGCTGTTTCAGTCCTGTCTGATCCCGTGACCCCATTTGAGGTTTTCTTGGCTGAGATACTGGAATAGTTTGCCATTTTCTTCTCCAGCTCGTTTTGTAGATGAGGAAACTGAGGCAAATAGGGTTAGGTGACTTGCCCAGACTCACACAGCTAATAAGTGTCTGAGGCTAGATTTGAATTTAGGAACACGAGTCTTCCTGACTCCAGGCCTGGTGCTCTATCCACTATGCCCCAATTGCCTAAATATCCTTCTATCCTTCTTATTAAGGTTTAAAAAGAACCATGATATTTTTTCTCCCATACTAATGAAACATTTCTACAAACTGAATAGCATCTAGAGAAAATTATTGCCATCCCAAGTCACTGTCCCCTTGTTGCCATAATATTTCACCAATTACAAAATATTTATTCTTGTTTAATAATATTTATGATAAAAACCTCTTTAGTTCTCATGTTTTTGATGAAAATTATAGCATGTTAGAGTTGACAGGGAATTTAGAGATTCAATTCTCTCATTTTATAGGTGTGAAAATTGAAGCCCAGATCGGAGTGGTGCTTTGCCATGAGTCATATAGTTAATTAGTTCTTAAGCTAGTGCCTTTTCTTCCAGTTTGCCTGTAACATATCTTATATGTACAGAATGGCTTGCATGTTTTCTTCCTCATTAGACTATGAACCCCTTGAGAACAGTGACTTTTCTTTGTTTCTCTAGGGTTTAGTACAATGCCTAGTACATGGTCAGCACTTAATACATATTTCTTGTTCTTGTTTTTCTTGTTGTTAGAAGCTAAGGCCCCTGACTGCTTCTCCAGCATTCTTTTCATGGAGCTACAAGCTTCTATTAATATTGAGGTAAATGCCAGTTTACAATTTGTGCTAAAATGTAGTCCCTCTAATTAGCTGTCGTCTGGATAGGAGGAATAGACTAAAGGAAGAAAATTCAGATTAATTTAGCTTTGGAATTAAACTACTTTGGAATAACATGCCCATAATTTTATGGTAAACCAAAGCTTATTTAATATTGCCAAAGCAGAATCATCTAATTAGGGTAGGCTTTTTGTTGTGAGGGTGTCATAATTAAAACTTAGAATGGAACATCTTTAGCAGATAATTTAATAATTGGGCAGATAATTAAGATGGCTCTACCTTATAAGTCAATCACACAAGCCAATTACACAGAGATTAGTGAGCCAGCAAATAATAAAAGAGGTAATTAAGAAGCAATTTTTGCTTTTCTGCTAAAAGAAAAAAAAACCTTAACTCTTAAAATCAACCTAGCTAAAAGTATTTGTAGTCTTACAAAACTATATATGAACTGTAAGATCACATATGTTGTCCGGCATAGGAAATGTCCTCTTACAGGATAAGAAAAGAATATGTTTCTATGAAAAGAAATCAGTTCAAAGACAAATGAGACAGAAAGCCTTGTGAATGATGGAGCAAAGATACTGTTGGTTGTATGCTAGAAATTAGGCTATTTCAACCCCATTGTCTTTTATGAAGGTTACATGAACATAACTTTTAGAAACAATGAAAAGTCCTGAGATACGCCCCCTGTTATGTTTATCAACTGAAGCAGCATCTATGGAGGAAATTCAGCACTGAGCAAGGTAGCAGCTTTCTAAGATCACTGAAAATTATTTCTTCTATTTAGCCTGACTGCTTATTATAATGCTACATGTAGTATATATACTTTAGGCTCAACATCCCAGAGTCAAGCTGACAACACCCTTGTCAAAGACGGAGGGGTGCCTTGAGGGGTTGAGATATCTCTTCCTATGCTGTCAACTCCTGCCACTTTTCTGTTATCTTTTGCTTCCAATGTAACTAGTAGCTCAGTTCTTTTTGACCCATTAACATCAATTAGATTTTACAAAGGGATAATTGCTTTGAAGATATAGCAGAACAGAAGTATAAATATCCACACACAGACACCCAAACACTACCATTATCACCAAACACATCGGGGATAAAATTTCTCCCATTTAACGTCTTGGTTTCTGTGCAGAGTGGGTTCAAACTTAATGCAGTTTCTAAATCTCATCAGTCCCATCCAGTTCCTTGCCCAAATATGGCATTGCTACTGGATGGGTCCTTTTCTTAACTAGTGCTGGTCTGGGCACTGAAGTTTGCTCCTTAATCCTTGGGGGCATTGATGCTTGGGTGTCTCCAAAATCTATAATGGGCTTGATTCCCAGACCCTCCTGACCTTTTATAACTCACAAATTTGCAGTCTTTACCTTCCTTTACCTAAAACAAAAGAGTAAACAGGCTAAAAACCAAGATCTATCTTCATGGGGGCCACATATCAGTCCAGGAGAGTGAGGTCCCAAGATCTGAAAGACTCTGTCTTTCACCAGACATCATCTAGTAGAAAAATCTACCTGAAGAGAAATGAAACTAAGAGCAATAGTAGAGGCCAACTTGTGCTTTTAGAAGGTGCCTAAAGTTCCAGTTTCCAACCATAGTCTATCAAAGAAGCTGATGTTCATCATGCAGTTAGCACACTGAAAACAGTTTTAGAATATACATGATCTAAGGTCCCTTCTAGGCACTTCCATTATGTATCATCATGACTCTCCCAGAAGCAGACAATTTTACTTCTTCCCTGTAGAAAAGTATGTCAGTGACTCTCAGAATATGCTCATTAAAAGTGGGTTCACTGTCCAGTTTGACTTTATTTCCCAGTGTTCAGTGCTTTCTTCTAGTCTCATTTTCTTCCCTTTCATGTTGTAGTGGTCAGATCTACAGCCCACCTGGCTAGAGAGCTGTCTTCTTTATTAATCTGGTCTTTACTTAAGTAAAGAAATGACAGAACAGAATATTAATATGCATTATCATATTAATATTATCATACAGAAATTCCACATCTTATATTACCTTGCCATTTTAAAATTTTACATGTTTACACTGAATATTTAAGTCATGATAACCTTGGAAGCAGGATTCTAGGTAGGATGGTATAGCCAGTGTGGCATGTCTGACATGCCTGGAACTTGAGTCTTAAGAGTCTTGGAACTGGATCTTTGCTCTAATGGAACTCAACTAAACTGTGAACCTAATCTCCTTCCCCTCCTCAGAAACTGAAGTAGTTCAGAGGAGGAAGATTGAGCTCCAGGGATGCCTGGAAACGTCATCAGAGGGAGATCATCACTGGTACCTGAATCTGAATGGAATGAATTGACTTCTATTTTTCAGAAAGTTTACCATAGGAAGCACTAAAGTAGCAAAAGAAAAAAAAGAAAACAAAAGAAAAAATTTTAAATGTAACTGCTCCCTGAAGATGTTACTAAATCTGAAAGAGTTCCAGGAAAGACTAAGCCATTAGGTCCATATAGTGGGTGATGCCAAATCTTTGCAGTTCACAATGAGTATCTCAATGTAAAAAGATGACCATAAGCAGAAGCAACACCAGGAACATCAAAGATATAACAAATATGCTACTTTCGGCATTGTCACTCATCCTTACTACAGATTAAGGAGAATTGTCGTGCGCCCCCACTCACTTAGTGTTGGCTAGACTTATATACAAAATGTTTCCCAATGAGAAAGGCCCCTTAGAGATTGCTCCTTTTCTCTGTGGGGGATGGTAGGACATTTTTACCTCCTCCTTGTTTTCAGAAAACAAACTTCCCCTCCCCAGAATGCTAGCCCTTGGTCCTTCAGCTCCCCCAGGTGAAGAGTTGTACGGTGACTACTGGGTGTTGTACTGGTAGAAATGTGGAAGAATAATCAATTTCACATTCCACTAATCACTGAATAAAAGTGGTCTTGCCTTTTACCTTTACCAGTGCTGCTGCCTGGGACAGCTAGAGGGCACAGTGGATAGAGTACCAGGCCAGAAGTAAAAACAACAACAATAACTCCTCTTTCTGAGTCCAAATCTAGTCTCAGACATGTACTAGCTGTGTGACCCTGGGCAAGTCACTTAACCCTGTTTGCCTCAGTTTCCTCCTCTATAAAATCAACTAGAGAATGAAATGGTAAACCTCTCCAGTATCTCTGCCAAGAAAACCTCAAATGGGGTCATGAAGAGTTGGACACAACTAAACAATGCCATTGCCCATTCTTCTGCCACTGAATTTCCAATGCCACTGAGCACTACTCTGCTATGTGTTGTCACTAGAGCCTGCCTCTGTGCCCACTTCCCTCTGCCCGCATTGCTGCTGGAGCTGATCTTGCTACTGCCTACTCTTCCAGGGGCCCTATTGCTCCATGCTAGGTCAGAGTGCTGCTAAAGACAGACCTGAGCAAAACCAAGTTACCACAGCTGGTATGGTTGTAGCCACCATTCAGAGGGTCTGTGCTTGGTAAGAGCCCAGTAGGTGCTATTACTGTTGGGATCTGACTGACCTTCTAGGTTGGTACTGCAGGCCTTTGTCACTGACCCTTGAGGGATCTAGGGTCAAGATCATGAACTGTCATGCAGGAGCAATGGGTCAGGAAACTAAAAGATTGTGGCCAATCATGCCACTGTGTGAGGTCCTCTTCTGCAATGAAGGAAAGTCCTCCTGTTTTCAGTTAGCCTCCATGGAGGGATCCAGGAATTCCTGACATCTTGATCTCATGAGGCTACCAAGAAGACCAAGAAGACCAAGAATGTCCTTTGTCAACTTATATACTCAGGGAAGGATGCAATACAAAACAAAAAGCAACTATTCCTCTCTAGGTCAGCAAATGTGCTCCATTTGCCATACACAGGAACTAGCTATTTCCATGTCTGGGGCCTACTCTTTGCAGGTTCCCCTCGTTGGAAACTTCAGAGAGATTCATAGTTCACGGAAACTTTTTAACTTATTCGGTAGCCCTGCCTGTCCTCAGCAAATTGACTGGAGATATAATTGGCACATGTGTCCGTATATCCAATTCCAGCAATGCCTTTGGGTTCCCAGAGAAAAATAAACATTATTCTTTTTTTTTAATTTTAATTTATTTTCTTGGTTACATCATTCATTTCCACAAAGTTTTGAGTTACAAATTTTCTCCCCTTCTTTCCCCTAGCCCCCAGCCCAAAACATTGATCCCACTGTAAAGCCTCTCCCACAATCTGTTCCCTTTTATGTCCTCCTCCAATGCC